>JADRCH010000316.1:1122449-1266096 GCA_019843965.1 Rhynchomys soricoides | reverse complement strand
GGAGGAGGAGGAGGAGGAGGAGGAGGAGGAGGAGGAGGAGGAGGAGGAGGAGGAGGTGGTGGTGGCTGGCAGCAAGCTTACACGCAGGCTGTTGCCATGGAGAGGCCCGGTTGCCAGCTAGAGAGGCTGAGGGCGGCAGGTCCCCTCCTCCGGGCCGGCTCAGACTCCAGGTCCCCTGTTCTCTTTCGCCTGAGCTCCAGCCTGCGGGGCACTCTTCCTTCTTCCCTGTTCTCAGCCCAAGGCTGAACCAAGGGTAGCTTTGGAGGCTTCTTGGGAACGGAACGGAAGGCAAGGCAGTAGACCTCAAGCAGGCTGGGCCGTGAGGATGGTGTAGGATTTAAGAAAAACCACCTCGGTCCTGGTCTTTGCCAGGACAGACCTTTAGCCAACTGGTCTCAGCGCCTGAGGAGTCCTGGGCCTGCGGAGAGCGCAACAGAGAGGAACCACTCTAGCAAACCTGATGGAGGGTCTCAGGGTCGCCATGCATTAACCAATTTTAGGGGGGCGTTGCAGGGCCTATCCTCTGGCATAGGGGCATTTCATAGTCCCAGAGACTGTTGGGAAAAGCCCAGTTTATCCTCTTTGCCACCCCTCAAATTCATCTTTCCCATGAAGTCACCAGCTGCCTCTCGCAAACTACTCAGACCTATAGGATCGGTGTAGGTTGTGCCACTATCCCAGGCCTCTGAGGATCTCTCCTTCAACCCCTGTAAATTAAAACTAAACAAAAGAGTTTAAGCCGGCGACCAGAGACAGTCGTCCTTGGGAAGCAGCGCCGGCATAAGCAAGCACTTGGTAGCCCTGGACCCTCTTTTGGGGAGCCTGATCCTCTCCAGGCTGTGGAGCTCCAGCCCCTTGCATTAGGCAGGTCTGGGGCTTCGCCCAGGTGGATGAAAAGGCAAGGCGGTACCAGCCTTTCCCGGCCTGGCCTGCAGTGGGGGCTGCGGAGTTTGTTCCAGGGTCCAGGAGTTGGCTCTGCGGCCTCCGGGTGTGCGGCGGCAGGGTGGGAGTGGGGGTGTCGACCGTGCAAACCTTCGTCTCCAGCTGTCCCAAGTGTCGGGAACAATGGGAAGGCGACAGGAGAAGGGATGGGGGTGGGGGGTGCGTCGGGGTTTCCTGAAAAAGAGCCCTCCGCAGACTGTCATCTGCGTATGACAGAATCTGCTCCCCCACACTTTCCTTTCTTCCCCTTGTTCTTGCAGCTGTGGGCCCTGAAGAGCGTATTGTACGCACAGATGTTGGGTTTCGCTCTTAGGCTCCTGGCCGCTCTGTGGGGGCGCAGCGCACCGCACCAGGGTGTCCAACCTGTGGCCGCGCCCGGGGAAGGGGCGGGGGGGGGGGGACAAACAAGGGTTGGGGAGGAAGGTTGTGGGAAGGAAGAGCCCGGAGCCTCATGCGGAGAGTCGGAACCCAGCGGAGAGCTCTAGAGACCTCTTGGCTGGCATAAACCCCATCGAGTCCCTCCTCAGGTCTGCGCTTAGGTGAAGTAATTGGGTAGGCTTCAGCGGCTGGAAGCGTAGTCCTATATCCTACACGCAGTCTCCCGAGGGGAGGGGGGCGGTCGTCTAGGGTGCGGACAAGAGCTTAAGGATGAAGAAAGAAATGCTTTTTACTGCTGTCTCAGTCCAACATATTGGGCTAGCAGCCCCGCAATTGGCCTGGACGAATGGTGGCAAAGTCTCATTAGCACCTGCTTTCAACAGACTGCTCCCTATGAGCATCTGGGTCTTAGAAACTGGGTTCCTGTACAGTGTGTGTGTGTGTGTGTGTGTGTGTGTGTGTGTGTGTGTGAGAGAGAGAGAGAGAGAAAGAGAGAGAGAGACCCTTAAGTAATTAACATGCTTCTGTTTGGAAAGGAGAGAAAGGGTTCGATTTACTGTAATTTTTTTTTTCTCTTGGAGAGTTTCTACGAAACACTTTCCCTGCCATAAGCAAAGGTCACATTAGGGCCATGAGGGGAGACTTTTCTAGTTGTGGCCTCATTCCCTTACCCTAGCGCTACTCTGAACTTGGTCAGAATGAAGTGCAACTCGCGAATGAAAGAAAAGACTGAAAGAAAGAACCGGTGAAGGCCCGGGCTCCGGCGCGGTACCAATGACTGACAAAGCTTATGTCCATTCATAGTCTTGGGAGGATGAGGGTGTATGGAGAGCCGCGGCCCCTTAGCCAATTGCTGTCAGCAACATGTGGGGGGGGGGGGACGACATCGCTATAGCAACCGGTGGCTGGGCCGCGAGCCGCGCCGCCGCCGCCGGCCGGGTGCGCGCGGGGCCGGATATAAGGCGGGGCACAGCGCCCGCGCTGGTTGGAGCTGCGCGCGCGGCCGGCAGCCTAGCGGGGACCGTCCCGAGCCCGGCCCTGCACCCGCCCACGCAGCGTCGGGACCCGGTGCGCCTAGCCAGGGGGCCGGGTTCGGGCGGAACACGCCAGGCGGCAGGGAGAGGCCTCTCAGAACTGCCTGCACCCTTGGGCTCGGAGCGAGAGCTATGGAGCCGCCCGCCGCTGGGACGCGCCGCACCTTTGTTTCCACCCGCCTCCTGAGAAGTTTGTGGTCAGAAACAGGATGGCCCCGCTCATCAGTGGCTCAAATGCAGGGAAGCGGTTGATTGCGATGATGGCGCTGTCGCCAGCGGCCGCTGCGCCCCGAAGCGGCTTAGCCGGGCGCACACCCCCACCTCCTGCTTTCTTGGGCACACAGCGTTCTCCCTGCTGCAGGTAACCAGTGATGGCCAGCCCCGTCGTTGCACTGAGAGGGGCGGTCGGGTGGACCCTGGCAGAGGAGACAAGAGTGGGGTGGGGCAGAAGGGATCAAGAGTGAATAGCCCCCAGGGCATCACCAAGCTTGGTGCTGGCAGGGAGCAGAACAGAACCTTCCAAGGGTTGAGGGTGTGCTTGAGGGCCCCAGATATAGGACCTGGGCGTTGCGCCCAGTTCAGGGGGTAACTGATTTGCCACAGGACACATGTCAAAGGTTCGGCCAACAGGAAAGACCCGCCTTTGGAATTATCTCCAGGTGGGTCTGAGGCGGAGTGCCCACGATGGCAGTTCTTTCTGAGCGCACATATTAGAAGGGAGAGACAGATGTCCTGGGCCCGCGTCTCGAGGAGACTTTCCCAGGGAAGAATGGGATAGTGGTCTGTAAGACTTCTCTCGAGTACTCCTCTCGGCTTGTCATAAGGCTGGGTCTCTGGGAAATCCAGAACTTGGAGAAAACGGCCTTGAGGATGAGAGGAGATGGAGACGGTATGATGAGGAAAGAGGGAGGATGGGTGAAGGACTGGATGAGCAGCTAGCATAAAGAGGACAGGTCTGGGGACGGTTTCCTCTGGCAGCATTTTGGAGATCACTTTACTCTGTCCTTTCTGAGGTCTCTGGGTGTGCTACTGTGCCTTTTGAGCGTCCCAGCTGGCAGTGAGTTAAGAGGAGCAAGTGTGCCTGGGGCGGAGCGTTCAAAGAAGCAGGTGGGGGCGGCCCAGGAGAGTGAGGAGTCCTCTGACCCCCCAATCTCAGCCTCTCCAAGGATCACCTTTGAGCTTCTACCTCCCTTCCCCCAAAGGGAACCTGTGTTTTCTCCCACCCCCTATCTATCCGAGACCCCCCGCCAGGTGGGGCGGTCGCGTACTCGCCAGAAAAACTTCTGACTCAGAGCTGCTTGAACAGAGCTTATTTATTTCATTTCTGACTAATGGTTTGGTTCCTAAAACCCGCCTGACTTGCGGTTAAAGAAGCTGCGCCCCCAGACATCTGGGTAGCCCCCCAAATCAGCAGCATTGACTTTTAAAGCCGAAGTCCTTTTGCGTCTTCGTTGCACCGCGACGCTCCAGGCTGGACTGCTTTAAAGAAGAGGGGTCAATGTAAGGATTGCCAGGGCCCTGTATATGGTAGAACTAGGTGTGAGCTTCAGTCCACCTGTCGAGCCTCACCGTGCTCTGCCCGCCTGGGACCTACCCCACTCAGTTTCTGCCCAGTTCTTCGGTTGTCCATCGAAGTCAGCAGACCTCGGGCTTTCCTAGGTACCAGGCACCGCGCGTTCCTGCTGGAAACCGAGAGCCTTCCCGATCTGGACTAAAGGGCTTAGTGGTCCAAATGGTTTTCACCAATCCAGGATCGACAAATTTTAGGGATCAAGCAAATGTAAAGAAGCGGAGAAAGGAGGAGGAAGTGCCCACCCGCCCCCAGCCTAGATGCCCAAATCGGCTCCCAAAGAGCACCGTGGCCCGGCTGGAGAGTGCTGGTCGGCCTTGATAGTGCTGCGACGCTTTTGGTATTTTGGGGTGGGTACGGCCGTTGTTGGGGACATTAACGGCTCCGGATGGCGCGCTTTGTGGCCGGGGAGGCTGGGCTTCGACATTGTCCCAGTTAGGAACCTCTCCGGGCTGTGAATACCCGAGGCTCCCAGGAACCCTCGACCTTTTGTGTCCTGCGCCATGGTCTGATCTCCACGACCTCTACAGAGATCTTGGGAATTAGTGAGGGGGAAGGGACAGGGAAACGGGTGAGAAAGCCGAGGCCTGCGAGGGTCAGCCTCCCAGAGTGGGGGAGGGGACTTGTGACTGCAGCCTTCCAGCTTCCTAGACCCGCGCTTGACTCTTTCCACAGCCCGGTCCTGACCAGCTGGGCAAAGCCCAGGCCTTCCTGGCCTGAGAGCGGGTGAAGTTTAAAAAAAAAAAAAAAAAAAAATCAGTCTTGAAGATAGTTGATTCTTGGGGTTGGGGCTAGTACAGGACTGGGCTGGACAGTATGGCCAAATAGCCCACTCCAATAGCAGGATATCACCCTAGAAAACTCCTGACCACTCAAGGCTTCAGGCACGAAACAGGCCAAAACGCTGGCCTGTGAGTGCACCGAGGGTCCCGAGTTTTGAGTTCTGATGTAAAGAAAACACCGTCAGTGGATCGGAAGAAAAAGAGGCAGGTTTCCTCTTAGGACAGAGCCATTTGGCCTGGTCTCCGCTAGCTTAGCTGGCTCTTCCACCCTGGATGATTTGTAGTTAACAAGCAACATTAAAAACGAGTTCACAGAACTCTCTCCTCCTTTTCAACATCGATTTCACGAATCTCTCCTTATCTTAAAAGAGCGTTTTTCTAGAACAACTATTTTAGGAGTGCTTCAAGATAGCAAATAAGTTATTATCTTTTGTATATTCACTTATGTGTATGCCTGAAAATTTCAACATCAGCCTATTTTTAAAAACAGCACATAACTTATTTTCATTAAAGTTTATGTTTAAAAATAATTATTTCTTGGGAGATTCTTCTTCCCACATAAGCTTTTTTTTCGTGGTGTGGCTATTTAAATGGCAGATTTGCAAGTACAATTTCATCTGTAGAGGGGAACAATAGCTTTCAGCGGCACAAAGGCCTTCTCCCACCCTGAATTCAGACCGAAATGCCTCTTACTCTGATAATAGCTTCTGAAAAGATTTTGTAATGCAGAGAATTAATACATGATTATTTCCGCCTGACTTCTCTCATTTATTAGAATTCTGTGGCAAATTCCAAATTAAAAATAGTTCAGTTAACAGTTTTTTAAAAAAAATACTCTTAAAATATTTCAAGACACCCTTCTCCCTCTCCCCATTTTTAAGTTTGGTTGCTTGTCCAGGCTTGAAAAAAAATGTTTTGCTAAAAACTGTGATCAGTTTTAAAGCGGTAGTAACTATATTTTAATAAATAGATCTTAGTAAATTTAAAAAGGAAATTTCCAAATAATTCTCTAAGATGCTCACCTAACTAATCAAAGACAAACTTGTTACAGTAACTCAATAAATACAATAAATAGTCTCTAAGACTGATTTCTGTTTCACAGGTTTTGAAGTTCTAAAAGGAAAGGAGGGGACATGTTATCTCTAAGTAAAAGCTTCTCCAAACCAAAATGTGTGTGGTGGGTCACTAAAATAGGCTGAAGCTAGGTGCAAATCAAATTCCATAGAAATAGTACAATGAGTATGTCAACAAGAGAAATTTAGTATCCACGAAGCTGAATGTGTGTGCTCATAACTTTCTGTGTGTGTGCAAGCAGCTTTTAAACTGCAAGTCAGAGACTTGGGTATCTGGCTCTTTTGAATGGGTTATGTTACGTTTCATTCTGGTAGCATGCCTACAAACATTCACCATACTGGTGTGGTTTAGTTCTCACAGTTGACTCTGGGTGTAGACTCCCACACTCCTCAGCTTACCACACAGCATTTTAAAAAGTTATAAGGGTGTCTGTCTGTCAAGGATGGCTCAGAAGGCATGTCACTGGAAGCCCCATGTGCATCACAGGCAGAGGTGGGAATGTTGAACTCAACCAGGATTTGGTCTAAAAGCAGCGACTTTCCTACTCCCACACACTGACCTTGCCTCACAGCTTCTGCAATACCCGCATATTCTAAATTTGAGGAGCTGCAGGTGGACATGCTCAAGGTTACAGTTCACTGGAGCTGCCTCTGAGCTGGCAGAAACCTGGACCTGCTTATTCCTGATTATTTTTAAAGTCTGTCCTATTCCTATTGTTTTTTAAGTCTGCTCAGAACTTGATAGTGCAGTGCTGGTGACTGTGCCTCCCTCCCGCTTCCTGGATGCACAGATTCCCACCCCCAGCACAGCCCCTGCACCTTTAACAACCTCCTTCTGAGAACCCTCCTCTCCACCCCTCTCCTCAGCCAGCGCTGCTCCAAACTTTCGGAAAGAGCTTCCACTGTGCAGAAGGTGTTCTGCTTTTAAAAGGCATCTGACTGTAAATGTCAAAGTTATAAATATTTAAACATCATTTTTCTTTCAATTTCAAGTCAAGACTGATAAGATGTCTGTGACTAGACTGGGCTGTCTTCCGGGAGGCCCAGGAGAGCTGTCTGTGGCCCACACCAAGCTATTCATCCTTGGGAAGTCACCATCCTGAGAGGGACTGGGGCATACCCCAGCTTCACCTAGGTCAGCCCAGGTGCAAACTCACTTTTAAGCTTTCAGCAGACTCACTCCTCCCACTGAAGCTCCTGGTTAACAAGAGTTTTTAAATTTGCTTGTTTAGCTCCACAAAAAGAAAGGAGATATGAGGTTATGTTAACTCAGTCACTGTACCTAGATGAGGATGCTCAACTGACACTCAAACAAAAGTATCTAGAAATTGTATTACATACCCCCACACCCCCACGCCCCCACCCCTGGCATTCTTACAGCCTCACCCACTGCTAGCAGTTCTCTCTCCCCATCCCACACCCATCCATTTCAACCCTCCAGGGCAAAGCATTTTGGCGCTACTCTCAGGCAGGGAACCCCTAAGAAACAACTTTAAGATTCCAAAAGCCATCAGTCAGTTGAAATTCAGACCTTAATATTAAGTATATATTAACTCCAAGGGGTCCCTTGGTCCAACATCTACCTTACCCCCTTCTGTCAGACTTCACTCCCTTCAACTTCCATTCTGCTGACCTTCCAGGGGGTCCTCCCACCCGGGCCCTGAAGCCCATAGCTTCAGATCCCCGTGCCTCCACAACTTATACCCCAGAGGCCCTCAGGCCATGACTCCTACCCCACAGGCCAGTGGTGGGAGCCTGCTATCTGGTGGGGTCCTGGGGCAGGAGAACAACTGACACTGATCCTGGGCCCCAGCCACTCCTCGGGACTAGGCGGGTTTGGGGTGGGGGCAGAAATGGGTGGAGCCTAGGGTAATCTGGTGTGACTCTTATAGAGTTGGCCCTGCCCTCTTTCAGATCTCCCACAGGAGCCCTGTGTGAATGAAGTCTTGGTTCGGTCTCTGAGTAAATCCCAGCACCCAGTTGGTTTAAAGTAAAACGGAGAACGAAGCTGGGATACCCCCTCCTCTTCTTCGGTGCAGTCCTCGGCTTTTCACAGGTCTGGTTGCCCCGCAGGCTACCCCACAGGCTGGGGCCAGGTTCACTTGTAGGAGCATCACCTGCCTTTTCTTGTGGCTCCAGAGTGCCTGGTGTCTGTCACCTGGCAGTGCTGTCAATCAGGCAGAGTTCATACTCCGGACCATTGGTCGCTTGGTGCTCCCAGCCCTGTGGTTCTTTCAGCTCCGTGGAACCGCGGGTCCAGTGCAGAGTGTACTGACGGGCTGTCACATACCATGGCCCAGCATGACTGGTACCTTAGAGCCATCTGAGAACCTGAAGCCGAGGAGTTTCATACCTGAAGCTAGATTAGGGAGGTCTTAGTTCCAGCACCACGTGGCGCGCAGGTCCGCCCAAAGCCTACACTGGGTCTTGGCTCACGGATCCTCTAGCAGCTCAGGGACTGGGTAAGGTGCACTTGGCACTACCATCCCACTGCTGCCTTTGTTGTGGTCTGATGAGAAGAGGCGAGACAGGCAAGGGCGGCGGGAAAGCAGCTATGGATCTGGCAGAGTGTGACCAGCTCTCACCCTGGCGTACCTGAAACCACACAGAACCCTGGGAATTGAACCGCTTCGTTTTGTAGATGGTGCGGAGGCCCAATGGCCGGGAACTTAAGGGGAAAGGTTTGTTCTTGCGCGAACTGCAGCCAGTCGTGTGAGGACAGCCATGTGGGCCACAGAAACCGTGGCCGAAAAGGTTATTTGTGTGGTTTGGGCTCCTGCCAGTTCTGGGGCAAAGTAGTGTAGCCTGGAAACTGGGATGGGGACTTCGCGGACTTGGGGGAGAGGGGCGGGAGACTCTGGAGTGACTTCTTTCTAGAAGCTCTTGTGTGGGGTGAGCGGGAGTGGAAAGGGGAGGGGACCCGGGAGGAAGCCAGGAGGAGGAAGGAAAAGGTTCCACAGCTTTCTCCAAGTGCAGGGCCCTCTGTGCTTCTGGTATGCAGCAGCCACCGGGTGCTCCCACTCAGTCCTGGGAGAGGTGTCCACGTCCCTGCTCCGGGTCTCCTGCTCCCCGCCCAAAGGTCCCCTCTGCCAGGCCTTGGAGCCCCCTTCCTTCGTCTCTTCCATCCATTACTGAAGCCCAGGAACCTCCTGGGTCCAGAGCCAAGCAGAACCAAGCCGCGCATCCAGGCAGGAAATCCCGGCGTCTTTTCTCATTTAACCCGCGTTTCCATTAACTCGGTCCCCGCGCCCGCTAATCCTCGCACCAAAGGCAAAAGCAGGCTAATTAATGACCAGCTTTTCCAGTCAAGACTAGCGATAATTGCTTTGGTGGCCTTTATGATTACAAGATAAAAATGGGCCCGGCCTGACATAAGAGACACTGTGTACACTCAGAGACTGGAAGAAACGAAGAGTTGGGAGGCTGAAAGCGGAGCAGAAAATTACTAATAGAAGAGAGATAATGAATAGGCCGGCCAGGCATTCATGGGGAAAAATCCATTTTGTTACCACGCGAAATTAGGTGGCGGAAAGGAGTTTGCTAATTGTTCTCCTCTTGTAGCAACCAGGACGGAGGCAGGGGCGTGCTCTTCCATTCATTTCCCGAATAATTGTGGGGGTTGCTGGCCGGGAGTCGTGGGCGATTTGCCTGCGGCCCTTCCATTTTCCTGTGGCGTGTTTAATTGTTGCTAATACACCTCCTAATGAAGCTAATGAGGGGGGCGCTGTCTGGCTATCTGCCCTGGATTTGAGTGACGGAAAGGATTTTCTCACCTACTTCCCCAAGATGAGAAGTAAACTTCCCAATCGCCAGTTCTCAAAGACCATGTCCCTTTTGAAGGAACAATACTCAGGTACCGGTAGCTGGAGTCTGTGTCTATAGAGTGACTAGAGATGGTTGCATTAGCCCACAGAATGTCTTCTAGAGCAAGAAGCCATGTCCCAGAGCTACGATGACGCATGTCCCAGTGTGTTCTATTGGGACTAGGGACTATTTAGTTCTGTTAACATTTTACCCACCTCCTGCCAAACATGTGCTGGGGTTACATGCTCTGGACAACATCTGTGTCTGATTAGAAAGGATGAACACTTTGTTTTACTTAAGGCAGCAAATTAGGTACCAAATAATTTTACATTATTAAGTTTGAAAAGCAGCCACCATTGGGGTTGCTCTTGCCTTCTACTTAATAGAAACTCAGTTTGGAGGCGTTGTGGTATTGGAATTTCTCCTACGGGTGCCCCTGCACAGCCCCTTCCCTGTTGTGTTGACCTACACTAAGTCTGGAGTTATACATGGAGGGGAGGATCTGCTGGAGTCAAGGCTCCTCGAGTAGTCAGTAACCTGTTCTCCTCCCCTCCTCCTCCTGCAGAAAGGAAAGCTCAAGCTCCTACCCCATCAGGAAGAGCAAGAGGACTCTACCAAGTTCATTGTGCTCACCTTCCTCTCCATTGCCTGCATCCTGGGGGTTCTCCTGGCTTCCAGCCTTGCCTATTGCCTCCGCCACAACTCACACTACAAGCTGAAGGACAAATTGTCTGGACTAGGAGCTGACCCCAGTGCAGATGCCACTGAAGCCTACCAGGTAATAATAAACTTTTCAAAGTTTTCCCATTGGCTTTGCCAAACTTGATTTGGGAGTTGGGGGCAGTCTGTCCCTTCCCTCATGCTCACACTCCCTCATCAAGTCACAGTGCTGGCTCTTTTATGATGAAAATTTGAAACTTCTCATTGTCATTCATGTAAATACCTTGCAACCACAGTTTTCTGGCTCTGTATTAATCTTACACCAGTTCTTGGGTAGTCTTTCGTTAGCTGTGAGAAGTGGGTTGCTAATTAGAGAAGTGGGCAAAGTACAATACATGAATTATGCATTATCTGTTATCGTAATCTGGCCACTATTAATGAAACACACCACAGTTGGAAGATGGATTGGTTGTGTAGATGTGTGAAGATGGCTCTTAAATCATCGACTTCCTTGGGGTCTTATAGGAAGGGATCTTTCGACCTGATCTGTTGCCACCCTCTGTGATTGTTCGGATAAAGTGAAACCTAATGCTGATAAATGGAACGTAGAGCGCATATGTCTTCATGAGTCAGCAGTGGCAGCTGTGTGCTATGTGTGCTAGAAACACAGACAGGCACCCAACATGCCTGGAAGTAGACCAGAAGCCCAGAGAAGTATGGGCAGCAGAGTCAAAACACAAGAGGCATAATCAACACCCCATAATTTTCAGAAGTTCGGTAGTATTTGTTTCATAATTAATGACTTTCTATAATGAAACTCTGGCTCCACTCAGCAGCAACACAAGCCCAGAATATATAGAATAGAAGGGAATTCAGTTTTTTTAAAAATATAAAATATCATTTAACTCTAAATGTATTCATCTATCTAGGGTTATAAAGTTATTTACTTGATTGCTACGTTTAAAATTTTAATCAATATGCAGTTTAAGGTTTTCTCCAATTTATTGACTCTTTTGTCTTTTCTAACCACATGTCTGTGCTGTGTAACATCTTGTCAGTAATTCACATCACACAGTATATAAAGCAAATGCTGTCAAAGTTACATCAGTGAGCTCTCTGGCTCTCTCAGGAAATACGATGACTGGCCAGTCGTCACCCTCAGCTAGTCTGAGCTGGCTGCCCCTTGCTCGGTGGCTGTTCTGCATCTGACACATATGGCTATGCCACATAGTTGAGAAGAATTTATAAAGCCCCTTTGCTTAAAAGAGATGAGGAGATAGCTTTTGGTCTCATTTCACAATTCTTCTCATCATCACTGAATGGAAAAAACCTCTGGTTTTCGGAGGGAGGGTCACAAGCCTGGTCAGGATGATCTTTTCCTTATAAAGGAATGGCAACTTCAAATGCATTGAAGATGGTATTTCAGGCACATGGCACATAGCTTTGCTTCAAAGCTAAAGGAAAAAAACCACGTTTGAAGAAGCAGCCTGGAAAAAAATGTCACATAAACTAGTAAGAATTTACCCAGAAATTCTATTGAGTAAGACCATCAATACAGGATGCCAGGTCCTCAGGGCCAGGCAAGTGTCAGAGCATAAATAAATAATCACACTCCACACTCTTCAGTTCTGTGTGTGAGAGACAGAGATCATAAGGATGGAGGTTTCCAGAAAGCATGGCATCCTTTGATATACTTTGAAATTCAAATATAAAATATTGATAGAATGAAAGGTTTGACTCGAATGCAGAAATGACTAATTTTTATAAGATTGTGGGTAGAAAAATGCATACTTATGACTGAGTTTGTGGTAATTAACAACAAAAGGGAAAAAAAAGCTTCTTCCCGGTGACAGCTCTAATTAATAGTATCTGTGATTAAAATCATGTCCTTGCAGCAAGAAAACTGTTTGAATTTCTTAGAGTGACCTTTTTGTGTTCCTCCTGGGGGCATGGTGGTTAAGTTGATATTGATTTTATAATGAGCTCTGGTTTGTTTAATAAGAATCTGTAATCCCAACAATAAATGAAATGTGTGCTTTTCTTCAATCCAGATTAATAAAAAAGAAAAGACAGGGGGAAGCTTCCCTTCAAAAATAAGATCTAGAAAAAGTTGGAAGTGAGATGCTTGGAAACACATTCTGTTGGGCTTGTTTCTGAAGTCACTGACCAGTGTCAAGTTACCCTGATAAGATGGGGTCTGAGCTCATCCAACCAGCAGGCTCCTTGGAGGGACCATGTGCAGGGCAGTCATGTTGCTTTGGCCTGTTTTCAGCAGGCCAGGCCTCAGCACATGGTGATCACGTGGTTGATTGTCAGCTTTGGGTTTAGCTGGATGCACTGAAGGCACACAGCTGTGGTTACTCAAGGCTTCTCTGGAAATATGAAACACTGTATCCATCAATGGGGTCTTATAGCTTTGGATTTTCCATGGTTGTCATTGAAACAACCTTCATGTTTTAAAATCTTCTTTAGAAAGAAAGAAGCAAAGCTGAGAGCGGGTGAGAGGGCTCTGCTAGTGAAAGTACCCCCAGAACCCACATGGTGGAAGGAAAGAAATCTCCCACAAGTCATCCTCTGACCTACACACATACCATATGGCATGACCGCTCCATAAATAAATATAACTTAAGAAACCTAGAAGCATGCTACTATAAATTTCAGGGAAAGAGTCTTCTCTGATGAATGTATCTACTACTAAATCTTTGTGTGTGAGGATGTACCTCAGTGGTACCTTCTGCCTACCATAGATTTAATTACCAATTCATTCATATATATATTCAAATATTGCATATTTGCTTATTCTGTCATTGAGACTGTGAATTGGTTTTCACACTTTTCTTCAGTGATCACAGGAACAATTGAACACTCTGCCACTGTGTATTATTTTGTGGGGACATGATAGAAAAATAGTTCATTATTTTAAGTTTATAAAGGGGGGAAGGTTATGCTGTAAGTGGGTTGAAAGTTACCCAGGGATGTTGGTAGATGGCAGAACACTAAGTGTGGTCACCAACAGAATGTACTTGACCTTGGAAGTGAAAGAGCTAAATGCTTGTGTAGTGAGAACACCGCACGGAGTACAGGTATTCTGACTGTGAAGAACAGGGAGGGAAGCATAGAGATAAAGATGCTTTGGACTGCACACACAGCCTCTGGGTGTGACTTGCCTTTCAGAGAATCCTCATGTTAGACAGCACCAGGGTCAGGGTCTCAACAGGAACTGGGAGACCCCTCCTGTGCAGGGCCCTTGATGCAGCACTTTCTGATGCTTAGGTGGGCAGGTTGTGAACTCCACCACCACCACCACCACTCATGCACATAACCATGTGCCATGGGTTATGAATGAGCATCTTGAAATGGCCTCAAAACAGTCTGGAGTATACATTATTAGACTTGCAAATATCTCTAAACATGTTCACTTTTTCTTCTCATGTATTTGTATGTATATGTCGACCCCTCCATGGGTGAGCAAGATGGGGAAGGGGAGAGATAGAAAGAAAAAGGGGGGGAAGGGAGGGAAGGAGGGAGAGAGGGGGAGGGAAGAGGGAGACAGAGGGAGGAGGGAGTGAGAAAAAGGGAGAGGGAGAGAGAAAGGGAGAGAGGGGAGGGAGAAGGAGGAAAGGAAGGAGAGAGAGAGAGAGAGAGAGAGAGAGAGAGAGAGAGAGAATGCTAGGGAGCCCACAAAGGCCAGAAGAAGGTATTAGATTCCTAGGAGCTAGTGCTGTAGGTGGTTGTGAGCCACAGTATAGATGCTAGGGAACAAATTCTGACTATCTGAAAGAACAGGGAGCTCACTTGTGCGTTCTCTCTCTCTCTCTCTCTCTCTCTCTCTCTCTCTCAAACCAAATCTTCTTGGCAGGTTCTTACTTTTAATCTTGTTCCAAAGTATCAGCCAGGTCAGATAATACAGTGAAGCTTAAGTCACGCCTGTCCCTCATGACCTCATCCCCCCAAAAAACCCAAAAAAAACAAAACCAACTTTGTTTACTGTCTTTTTTTTTCCCCAAAAATTGCCTTCAGACGATATGTATGTGCACATGTACATGCTTACATGCCTGTATGAACATGTAGGTCTGTGTACCCACTCGTTGAAAGGCACAAAATCATGATGGTCAGTACCAGGGTACTTCTCCACACAGATGTCCTAGTTCTATGGCAGGTGACTGGGTAAAAACTGTGCCAGAAATCAGTTGTTAGATGATTAGAAGGCATTCTCCCCTCTTCTCTCTCAGTCCCTTTGAATGCTGCATCTTTTTTTTTTTTTTTTTTTTTGGCTTTGATCTTCTCTAAGCAGTGAGTTTAGTATTCTGCTGGCCCCACTCTCCCTCCCAGACACAGGGACAGAGGCTCCTACAGAATGTTCAGCAACTCCTCTTTTGATGGTTTATTTCGCAATACCCAGCAGGTTTCCTTGTGTACTTGGAGGCCTTTTGGAACCCAACCCAGAGGACAGGCTATGAGCCTGCCCGAAAAAGGACTCACCAAATGTGCATCTCAGTTGCCGTGGCTTCCGTTAGCCAATGATTATTAATGTAATGACAGAGCCCTGTGATTGCTCTACTTTGAGGGTGCTCTGTGCACTTGTGCTGAGGGGTCTGCTCACCTCTGCTGAGGGAAGTCGAGTTCTGGAGAAGTGGACAGTTACACATTGGTTCATTCTCCTAAGAATTAATAGACCCTTCTTTGTTGAGGTGACTTCAATCTTCCATAATTGGTGTAATCACTACTCATGTAATGGGCAATGGATTGGATGCCTTCTAATTAAGTCAGAAACACTGAATTCCTCCTGGATGCACTTGACCCCACCACAGGTTTCAGGAAAGCTTTTTCCATTGGACTCAGCTATGTATTTTGGGATAGCTCTCCCAGCTTTACAAGTAGATTTTCAGGTTGAAATAATATTTTTGTGCAAATATACCAGAAGGAAAATCTTTTTTGATTCAAAATTAGACAGACACCCTAACATGTAATGTGGTTACGGACAATTCTGCTTACTGAACAGTCAGCTCTGAGAATAGGAGTGTTGCTATTTTATCTTTGCAAACATTACAGAGTGTAGGCAGAATTCTTAATATCTTCCCCTATGCAAGGACAATCAGCACTTCCAAGGGGGTCTCCTCCTGCTTTTTCTGGGTCTATGATGTCCTGAAACATTACTGGATCTTGCTATAAATTAAGCAGATGCTAAATGACTCTTTAATTAGTACCAAATTGCATGAGTCTTGAGGTTGGAATTTGAGTATCCAAGGAAGCATGCCAAAGGGAAAGTTGCCCATTAGTCCTCAATGCCTGACTCCCTGTCCGAAGCATGTGCCCATTCCCTGTGTGAAGCATGTGTTCATTCCCTGTCTGAAGCATATCATATGTCCATGTGCCCATTCCCTGGTAAAACATGTGTCCATTCCCTATATGCTGAGCTACAGTGTCCAGAGTGCTTCTGAAGCTCAGACCTGAGCAATTTTTCAGAGGGAAGCTATTTGGAGTTCATTTTTCTCATAAACCGTAAACGTCCAAGCATACAGTTCCCAAATCAGTGACTGCATGCCTGTTCTACAGAGGTGCCTGGGCAAGAAATGCTTCCTCAGGCACAGCTCCTGAAGTGAGACGGATCCTCAGAGAACACCGAGGTTTGGAAGATGGCCAGAGAAATATGTAAGCAAAGTACCGCATGCTAGCCATCCTAGACCACAGGACACCCCTCTTAGTCAGATGGTCTTTTAAATAGCAAGCCACTTAGTGAGACATGTAGAAGTAAGAAGAATTATAACCAATAGTTCATGAGGGTTCTGAGGCCTGATTTGATGGTTTCCTTTTGTGAATACGGTACTGTTTGATTTTACTTTTTGTGGTTTGTTAGCAGACCTGGATATTTCTTAAATAACAGTTCCTAGGAAGCTTTATGTGAGGGATAGAGAGGGATACAGGGATTAATTCAGCCTTACTATACTGGAGGTGGCTTTTCTGGGCTACTTTCTGCTGTCTGGATAGTACAAGGCAGATGAGTGGCATCTCTGGGAGATGTGAGTCTTCTCAGAAGCATGGGTAGGCTTCTAGCTTACCTTATTAATTTTACTGCTTGAATCAAGAGAAAGCCACCTCTAGCAAGGTTGGAAGCTGCTCTGATGGTTACTACCCCTTCTGGGGTTTCCTTCCCCACATTCCCCAATTCTGTTCCCACGTCCAGCTTAGTAAAGGAAAGCCACAAGGATCATTTGAGGAGCTGAGGTCCTTGCCTCCCTGTTTGATAGAGAGCAAAATTGGCACCAGATGCCCCCATGACTTGCCGTGCATCCCCAGTGATACCTACTCATGAACCATGTTAGGGCAGCAGCTTCTAGGCTAGGCACACACTCTTGACCACACACTCACCGGGCACCCATGTCCATGGTAGCTATCCTATCACCAAAGTCTTCCCATGGTAGAAGGACCTACAGAAGATAGGAAGTAGGGACATCCCTCACCTCTTGATTTATGACTGGAGATGAGATATTACCTACAGCAAACATCTAGGTGGAGCCTGGTGTGATGCTAAGAAGTTTTCTGGCAGACAGGTGTCCTGTGGCCAGCTTACCAATGAAGGAGGTCTTAGAAGGCCAGAGAACAGCCATGCAGGAGTGTGGATAAGGCATTCTGTGGTGCCTGAGATGCCTGAGATCAGGCAGGTTAGGTATTCAGGCAGTAATCATGGATCCACTTCAGGCTGGCGCTGTGGAAAAGACTTCTGATTCTAGCCACCGAGTGCTGGGAGGGTGCTCGCAAGCTGTAGAAAGGGCAGCATGATCTGTGAGCTCTGGTGGATGGGCAGCCGCTCGATTTTTAGTGACCATAGACAAAGAACAATGTTCTTTGTCTCCTTAACCTCTGAATTGAATTCTTTCCTCCATCTTGTTTGGCCCTTTATCTATTTTTGTCTTGTAAATTTCTTTCTTTCTCATTATTTGAACTAATAACCACAGGTGATTTGGGGCTTTATGATGTATGTTCTGATGAGTGCTGGACCTACGAGTTGTGTGGGGTCCTGACACACATCTCTATTTTGTCACGTTTTCCCATAGATGAGGTTGATTTGGCCTTGGATCTTGAGTCAGAGAGTGACTCAGAAGTACAGTCTGCAAAGAAAACACATACTAGAAGAAACAGGGAAGACCCAGCATGCAGACTCTCCACAGAGAAGGGGGAGCTTCTGTGGAGTGCACCTGGAGAGGCTAAGATGTGTGTGTGAGTCCTGAGTCTAGGGCCTTCAGATAGGGCACAGCCTTAGGGATCTATAGAGATATATCCTTTAATGCCTGGCAAGGCCACACCAAGGTGAGAGCGCCTGGGTAGGAGACTAAGTGAGGAGAATCGCACTGCCATCAGTGGCCCCGTCAGTTCTCTGGGGTAGAAGCTGAGTAGGCAGGAACATAGAGGTGGGTGAGGCCGGGGCTTAAAAAGGAAATGAGGAGATGACACACATCAAGGAGGACACTAGGAGGTGGGAGCAGGTAAAGAGAATGTGGGTGGGCTGTGTGCATCCTAACAGACCCATGCAGCACAGCTGGACTGCCAGCCAGGGCAAGAGCCTCCTTGGTCCATATTCAGCTAAGCTGGCAACTCCCTAAGGTAAAACACCTCAGTGTAGGAGTGAAGTACCTGTAGGGTCTGGGTTTCTAAGGTGACCACAGCAGCTGCAGAGCAGACCGTGGGCAAAGGCAGGAGAGAGCGTGCTCCAGTATGTGATGATGTCACCCATGGGTGGTGCCAATTTTCAGGAAGCTCTCAACAGCTCTACACTGGTTAGGGATATGGTGAGGCCCAGGGACACGAAGGAAAGCTTCCTAGCTGTACAGAGAAAGAGAGCTTTGAGGAAAGGGATTGCACAGTCAGACCAGGAAGGACTCAGGATGAAAGTAGCTTGCAAATGTCAACCCAGCAAAATGTAAACCCAGGACTGAGACCTGGGGAAGCAGTTAACCCCAGGCCTGGGAGGAAATGTTGCAGAGGACACTCCCTTGGGCTGCAAGGGCTCTT
This sequence comes from Rhynchomys soricoides, assembly GCA_019843965.1. Classification (NCBI taxonomy): domain Eukaryota; kingdom Metazoa; phylum Chordata; class Mammalia; order Rodentia; family Muridae; genus Rhynchomys; species Rhynchomys soricoides. The sequence continues at coordinate 1,247,843 of JADRCH010000316.1, read as the reverse complement.
GAACAGCTGACAGGCTCCTGTCAGGCTCAGGATCTCTGGGACCCCCCTTGGGATTGGAACCCTCTACACCTCTGTTCCTCTCTCCAGCCCTGGGTGGTAGCTTCACCGGGTGTAGGTTCTGTCCTAAGCCCTAGACACATGAGGTTGCCTCTGAGAAGTGCCTCAGTAGGCCGGGCAACCTTAAGGCCTGAGAATTGCAAAGCATGGAACAAGACCACAGAACTTCTATCTTCTAAGCATAGAATATTCCAAGCTAGCCTGGACTTGCTAAATTTGGTTTCTTATGAAGGCGGCACCAGCACATTTATGAAAGATTCCAGTGTTGTGTGTGCCTGGTAGAAACAACTGACTCTGAAGATGCCAAAGGAGTCAGGGTAGCCAGGCCAGGTGTATGAGGACTTGGGGCAAATAAGAGCCCCGGATTGTCCTAGGAGAAATGAGGAGGCCTCAGGAAAGGAGTCTTCTCTGAGCTCAAGGTAGAAGTTTGAGAAAGGCAGAGGGGCGGTGCTCTCTACCAGGAGAATCCTGTGAGTCTTTTTTAGTGTAGGTCTGGGAGTGACTTCATCTGTTCACAGTGAGAGCCCTGTAGCAGGGTTCTTCATTCTGTTCTCTCTCTGTGTGTGTCCCTCTGTCTCTCTGTCTCTGTCTCTCTCTGTGTCTTTCTCTCTGTGTCTCTCTCTGTCTCTGTCTCTCTCTGTCTGTCTGTCTCTCTCTCCCTCCCTCCTTCTCTACTTCTGAACCACTCTCCCTCCTTTTCTCCCTGCCTCCTTCCCTCCTTCCCTCCTTCCCTCCCTCCCTTCCTCCCTTCCTTCTTTTTCTCTGTCATTCCAGATAATCCCACTTTCATTCTGATTCCCCAAGTATTCAGTTTCTGCTTAGGAAAATTACTGGCAATCAAGACGAGAGTGTGGTGGGTCCTTTATACAAACACAGAAGAGCCAGCAGTCTTTAAAGATTTTCTTATGAGACAATGTTACATGGCCCAGGCTCACCTTGACCACTGCTCCTCCTGTCTCTACCTCGCAAATGTGGTGGCTTTCATGTATGCACCACATTGACTGATACATAGTACTAGAAATTGAAACCAGGACTTTGTGTGTGTTCAGTGCATCAGTTCACTCTTAGTTTATTGCTGTGGTAAAAACAGCATAACTGAAAGTAGCTTGGGGGGAAAAAGTGTTTCGCTTACGCTGTAACATCACAGTTTATTAGGAAGGGAAGCCAGGGCTGACACTCAAAGCAGGAACCTGGGGGCAGCAGCTAAAGCAGAAGCCGTGCAGGGACACTGGTTACTAGCTTGCTCCTTTTCTTGCTAGGCTGGCTTTCTTTTCAACCCAGGACCCAGGGATAGCACCATGCATACACAGTAGGTTGGGCCCTCCCACATCAATCATAAATCAAAGAAATAACCTACAGACTTTTTTTTTTTTTTTTTTTACAGGCCAACATGATGAAGGCGTTTTCTCAATTGAGGTTTTCTCTTCCTAGAAAACTCTAGCTTGTGTCTCAAATTGACAATGGATAGATAGATAGAAAGAAAGAAAGAAAGAAAGAAAGAAAGAAAGAAAGAAAGAAAGAAAGGACTATACAAGCAAGCCCTTTACCAGCTGAACTACATTCTGAGCCCACAAGATTTGTTTTAGCATATGAAGTTTACAACCAGCAGGGCTAAGTGTCTAGACGTAAGGTTGTATGTGTCCATACACAGTTACTGAATGATTTACAATTACATTAGTAAGTAAAGGCGACTGTCTGAAAATCCAGGACCCATGGTGTTTGAAGAATACAATGTGACTTGTGACATAGCCTAGCAGATCAATTAGAAAAGTTTATACATAACCTGTGTGCAAGTCAACTGTCACACAGACTATACGGGAATAGAAATCTGCAGAGGATAGCCAGAAGCCTGTAAGTTTTGTTTGTTGGTTTTGTTTTTTAAATATAGTTAAAAATTGCTCTCATTTTTCTTTTTTTCCCCCTAAGACAGTGAAGCAGAATAAAGTTCATAAAGAAGCACCCACAGAATAGTCTTATATAGGCCTTGAAATATACTGAAGCCAGAAATCAGATGACCAGGAGCAAAGAGATATAGTCCCCATGGGAAAGCACTAAGCAAGCACACCCAGTGCTGGCACAGACAGAAAGGTTTTAAGCAGGAGAAAATAAAATAGAGTTTTGCAAGTAAATCAAGACAATTAATTGAGATGGAAATCATTCTTACTTTGCAGACATTATTTCCACCCCACCCCTGTGGCTTTCTTCTCCTCTCCCAGATTCAATAGAGGATAAAAAGGCTAAGCCTTAAGTGACTCCCTCCCCAAGTGAGACTGAGGAGCAGCAAAGTTGCCCTTGCTTGTGGAGCTGCACCTAGGCTTCCTGTTTCCTCACCGTGCCTTCATGGTCCCAGTTTCATGCTTCAGGCTGACTCAGTGTAGCTGTGCAGAGGAGCTGTGCCTTAGTGGGGAAGACACTCTTGCTAGCAGTGTCCTAGGCTAGTAACTCCCTTCTGGTTCATTTCCTCACTCTGGACAAATTGGACCCCTGCCCACTCACAAGTTTCCCTCTGACAGAGGAGCAGACTCTGTCCCTCAGGTGCAGAGGGACCCTCAGGAGTGTTATGGACAAGAAACCCCAAGCAGAGACCTACACACAGCCACCTGACCCCAAACTCTGCACACCCACACCCCTGTACCCCAGGCTCTCTGGCACTCCTGTGCTTACTGAGATCTGCATTGGTGGAGAGGTTGGAGAGGGAAGGGGGGAAGGGGCTGATGAGCCTCAGAGCAGCTGCTTTAGCACACACACCCCTTCCATGGCCCTGCCCTTTGGCTTAATTAAGCAACGGCAGAATGGAAGCCTGAATACCTTTTGTGTCCTAGGCCCCTCTTCTCCCAGCCTCAAACCACTCCTGTGCTCTTCTGCTCTGAGCCTTTGTTCTGACCCCCGCCCTGGAGAGGCCCTGCCTCTCCTCAGTGCCCACCATTCCCATCTGTCAGCCCTGTGTGTTCAGACCCCATCCTGGCCCAGGGGACTAACCTCATCTGAACACCAGGCTGAGTCCTGTGGCTTTCACCCCCTCCCCCATTCGTTCACACCCTCCCCATTTATAACTGTGCACACATGGAGTTGCCACTCTTCCTATCTGACCTACCCTCTCTCCAGCACCGGGGCGGAGACCTGCCTGGGTTTCCCCCCAGGGCCGCATCTGCACAGTCTGAAGCACCTGGCGGGGGGCCTGTGGGTGATCAATGAGAAGCAGTCAATACACTGAACTAAGATATTGATGTGTAAAGAGCCCCTGAGCAGGGAGCCCATTTCCAACCCTTGAAAACCACGGTGGGTGCAGGATTCTCGGAGACTGGAGGAGTATGAGAGAAGTATGCTACAGATGTTGCTGGTGAAGATGTCAGTGGTGATTGCCCATTGCCTTTTACTAAATAGGATGCTAGGAAGGTCCCAGCCTCTCCAGGGCAGGCCCATGCTGCCTCCAAAGACAAATGATTGATTTCCCACTGACTGGGCTATTTCAAACAGTCTGAATTTGAAACTGAGCCATGAATGTCCTAGCAGCTCCACAAGCAAGGGCAACTTTGCTGCTCCTCAGTCTCACTTGGGGAGGGAGTCACTTAAGGCTTAGCATTTTTATCCTCTATGGTTTCCTTTGCTGAGGAGATCCTGGAGCCTTGGTGAGCTTGGACTTCACTAACACCCCCCACCCCACCCCCCACCCCACCCCCCAACCCTCAGGAGCACTGGAAAGGTCCTCAGACATTGGAGGCAGGGGTTTTATTTTCCTGTCCGGTAAGCTGCAGCTGAGAGCTGCGTCTGTGTTTCCCATCCTCCTGTAACACCCAGAAGAGTGTGTATGACACATTCAGTGTTCCCTGCTCTGTATCTGAAGTTCCAGCTTTCAGGTGATGCATTGCAACTTCCTCTAGAAACCCGTCTTGGCTGTGGATTATGTAAGAGCAGGCTCCTTAAATTGTTACCTCCAGTTTTTATTCTTACAACGCTCTCCTGGTTTCAATGGCCTGTTCCTCAGGAACAGCAGAGATGAGATCTTGAAAGAGAAGGACTGTTTCTCGGCAAGAGCCACACTGTGGTTGAGCTCTGGGGCATGTCAGTCAGTAACCTTTGGCAGCTGCTGAGTGAGCTTAAGGAGTGATTTAGTTTCAGGTCCTCACCTCCAGGCACTGGGGCTGCCTGCAAGTCAGAAAAGATGCCTGTGTACTTTGAAGTGGGCCAGGAGATGGTATTCTCAGCTCTCTTCTTCGAGGGCCACTGAGAACCAAGTGATCTCTCACATATCACTCAGGAAGCTTGGGCTGCTGCTGGCAGGATTTGAGTTCCATTCTAAATAATGGCTTTTTCTAGGACTCATACTACATTCTGGTGTAGTGTGTCCAGGACTCTTAAAGTATGCTACCTACCTGGGTGCTACAAGCAAGTATCTTTTGAAGCCCCCGTTGTGGGTCCTCCATCCTGGGAACAGAAGACAGACAGTGTTGCAGTAAATCTCCAACCCCAATAAGCCTGTGCAAAAAACACACAACTTAGTTACAATATTTACAAGCTGCACGCCTAGATTGGGCATATTTACCACTACACTACTCTATCCCCAGCTATGAGATCCCTTGCTACTTGAGGCTTCTTCGGGCCATGTGGTTCTGTTCTATCTTCTTTCCACCTCCTCTTCCTCAGTCTTCCTCCATCTCCTTCCCTCCTCCCCCACTCTCTAAAACCTTCAGCCCCACCTCTCCCTTCCACTGCCCAGTCACAGGCTCTCACCTTTATTTTACCACCTAGAATGGGGAGAAGGTTCCCATGAAATCACCTGAGTACATGATCTACTTCTCTTTGGGGCAGCCCCTCTTAAAACAGAAGAATTAACATCAGAATACAAACAGCACCAGGGCAACCCACAACAAGGCAGGAATGACCCTACCCTTGGTTTGGGAGGCAGGATGGACTGAAACATCGTAGACATGGCTGTACTATGGCTGGCTGAGAAGTGTGCTCTGAGGAGCATGGTGTGCCTGTAGCAGCGGTGTTCTCTGTTACTAGTGTCAGATGCTGCTGAGGCAGTTCCAGATTGGGCGGAGTGGTGAAATCTATCTTTCTCTTATTCGGTTGAAATGTGTCTGTCTTTAAGTTTTATTTTGAGAAAACATCTTGCAAAACGAGGGAACATTACTCAGTACCGCTCGACAAACATTGATGTTCCGGCGTCACTGTTTTGTTTAGTCACAGTGCAGTGAAGCACAGCACCTCAGATCACCCATCTGTGTGCACATAGAGCTCAGGTCTTAAGGCACAGGGAATCCCAGGAGGCTGTGGGTAGCAGACAGCAGTCCAGAGCGTGGCAGCAAGGCTGTCTTCCTGATGTGTGGATAGCCAGCATGTGCCCATGTGGAAGTACAATAGCACGTGCGTATATTGAGCACCTTGAAGCTAAGAACCAGAAAAGAGCTCATTGGAGGTACTGGAACCACATCTCTCAGAGGTGATGGCACGTGGCTCAGTAGAGTGAGCGCACTGCTGAGTCAAGGACAGGTATGTAAAAAGCCTTCTGTTGCTTTGATCTTGAGTGAGGAAGGTAGTGGAGGCTTGCCCCACCCTCAGTTCTCATCAGTGAGACCCTTTGGGATGTTTGTGTGAAGCAGCCAATCTCATTCAGGACTGAAAGTTCTCCTCCATAACTGTTAGTTCAGGATGACATAAAAAGTCACTGAAATAAAGCTAAGCTATGAATGAGGAGACATAATTACATTAGAAACACTCTCTGGGTGTTCCTTCTCATCCAAAAAGACACCTCCCGACCTGTCCATGCCTGCTTTGTAAATGTCATATTGAACGTAGAACGTTATGAATTTTAAACATGCCTTCTACTGGTTATTCTTATTATCAAAGTAGTATTTGTTCAAATGAGTGAGCGCTAATAAAATAAACAAGAAAGTCAAAGCCACCTACAATTTGTCAATGGCCAGTGCTTCCCTGCCTGGTTCCAGCCTAGCTTCTCCTTCCTGAGACAGGGCACCCTGAAGTCCCATGCCCTCAGCCTATGGGGGTTGGGGGGATCACAGGGCTCTCCTCCACCATTTGGTCTAGCAGGTGCCTAAAGACACTGTGTGCCCACTGCCCTTGTCCTTGTGGAGGAGACCAGCGGCTCCCCAGGGCTACTGGGTTCAGGGCAGCCTCCTGGGGTTGTGTCCAACCTGCAGAGTAATTGGCCTTTCTCCCGCCCAGCACATCGTAATGAACCATTTTTCCTCTGTGCCTTTGTGTGTTCCTTCCTTACTTTTGTCCTGTTACTACTAATTATGCTCCACCAATAACCCTAAAAATCCCAGGCGGCCTTTGTGTGCACACTCCGTCAGGCACAGCTTTGTGCTGATTGTTCCTTGAAAGGTGCGGAGCGTTCCCCAGCCTTTGTAGTCCTGGTCTTTTGCTGGAATTTGAGAGTGACAGGTCTTTTCTCTGGGAGTGATTCCCGCTCTGTAATTTTCCCCGTCAGATGCGAGGCTGAGAAATGAGGCATTTGCTTATTGTGTGTATGGATGAATTTCTGCCCCCAGAATCCTATTCAACTTATTTTGCAAATTGTGCTATAAAGAAGTATAAAATACTTGATGGACCCTGTAGAAGCCTCCCAGGGCCTGAGCTCAGCACAGAGCACAAGCAAACGGCTGTACAGCTAGAGACAATGATGGCTTCACAAGGCAGGTGTGCATCTCTGTAAGCTGACTCTGTGTCCTTATGTCCCAAGGACCTACTCTGGGTGGCATCAGCTTCCCAGGCCAGAACTGATGCAGGTTGTGGGGATTCTGCACATGCTGTTCTAGAGAAACAGCCTCAAGGGCTCAAAGTCTGTGCATAGGCGATGCAGGGCACTGGTGACAGTGCTTGGGGCCCAGTGCCTTGGGCTTGCACACTGGCCTCTCCAGTGGACTCTGGATATGATGGAAACAGTACTATACCCCAAAGCTCAGTCTTTCACATTTGTTTAATGGAAGAGACTGGCCTCAGGCTGAAGACCCTTATGTGTCTTACCTTTCTCTGCAAGTCATAAGCCATGTGAGTATATTAAAATACTGTGGCTCACACACTGCTATGGTTAAGTCAAAGAGCATTAAAAGCTAGGAGGTGTAGGGTCAGGGATGGAGCTACAGCTGCACACTGTCACCCGCAGCAGTTTGAGGAGTCTCTCTTAACCTATTAGGAACCTTGACTCATGTAAAACCAGATACTTGGCTTTTCTGCAGAAAATAATTTCAGAGTGAGGCAAATGAAGCAGAAATAGAGCTTATTAAAAGACTTCTTTAAAACAAATTCTAGAATTTTTTTTAATGTGTGTGAGTGTTTGCCTGCAATTGTATACGTTGACCACGTGCAAGCCTGGTGCCCTCAGAGGCCAGAAGAGGGAGCTAGGTCTGTTAGAAGAGGCTTTACAGATGGTGTTGACTGCCCACATGGATGCTGGGAATCAAACTCAGGTCTTCTGCAAGAGTAGCAGAATCTTTTAACCACTGAGCCATCTCTCTAGCCCCTCATGTTTAAAGACATTTTTTAATACAAAATTCAGCATGAGAATTAAGGAAAGGCATTCGGAAAACAGCAAGGTCATCTAAGAGCACAGGCACGGGCTTCTCAAAGGCGGCCACTAAGTGCCTACAGCAGCCTCGTGCATCTCTCTGGCCTCCAGAGTTCCATCTCAGAGGGTTGATAAGAAATCTAAGTGAGATCACAAGTGGTTCTTGTGCTTTGGGTGGGAAGCACTGAAATGGTGAAATGCTAGGTCACAGGTTAAAGAGAAGTTAGGATCTTTTACTTTAAACAGCATTTTTTTTTTTTTTTTGAGGTTCTTAGAAAATTATCTGGGAATAAAAGAGTAAAGCCACACTTGAAAGTCATACAGACTTTGGCCTTAAGCACACTTGGTTACTATTTTAACATAAACCAGCTCCAAGGAAAAGGAGTATTGTCTCTGTCAGCAGCCTTTATGTTGGAACCCTTGACTTACTAACTGGGAAGAGGCTTCAACCAGGCTCCAGGGATAGGACCTCCTCTCCCTTTCTATAGACGTGAAACCTTCTCTGTCTTTCTATGCTGACTAGAGGATCGGGGTGAAAATGGGGAGGGGGAGCGGTGTCCTTGGTAAATAGAGAGATTAGATGTCAAAATGGCTATGATGTGTTGCTGCTGCCTTGTTCCAGTGGGGACAGCCCTGTGGATCTTTGGCCTCATGAGAGTGCAGTGTTCTGGAATAAGGGCCTCCAGACAATGGATTTCCTCAGCTGCTGCTGCTGCCTCCCCTGTGCACATAGGGCTCTGACATTCCTGTGTCTGGCAAGACACAGGTGCCCTAACTGAATGCTTAGCAGGCACCAAGCTATGTTCTGTGCCTCACAAGCATTAACTTAGATTCTTCCCAGCACCCCGCCAGAGGAGTCCTGTTATTGTCCCATTTCATAGATCATGAAACTGAGCCACAGAGACTTAGAGAACGTGTCCATTGTCACCCAGATGTAAACACCCAGATGTAAACTAGGACTCATGTTTGGGCAGGTGGCTACAGAGTCTCATCCTAAGACGCTATGCTACACTGTGTATACAGACCTTGGCTCTACCCAGGAAAACAGATTACACATCCTCTGTGGATTTTTTTTTTTAAATCTCACTGATGTCTCTGAGACACTTGCTTCCCAAGAGCAGAGCCAAGTCACCTCACTGAAAATTGTCACCTCAAGGACTGTCTGAAAAGTCACATCCTTCTTCTATGACTATCAGTGTACCTACCCTTCTCATTACTGCACATCTTACACCTAACTTCCTTGACAATCTTCTCAACACACGAGAGGCCAAACAGCCAAAAATCTGGAGCCCAAATGTCCTGAACCAACAGACCTCTCCAGAAAGACACAGAGAAAACAGCCTGCTCCAGTCATGGGTCCCACTGCAGAGACACAGGGCCTGCTCCAGACAGACCTGGACCTCAACTTAGAAAGACACAGAACCCTTTCCAGAGGTATACATCCTGAAAACACCATATGACATAGCCTTCCAGTTTGCTACCTGGGAATATACTTTAGTTTACACACTGAACTCCAGCCTTCTGAGTAGGTACAGCACAAGCTGTCTGTTCCTGGTCTCAGTGTGAGTAGGACATCTAAAGGAATTCTGGGGATCTGCCCCTTGACCGTACAGCAGCTAAGGCTGATAGTGTCCTGGTTAAATGGGTTTCTCTCACTCCTGAGCAATCAGCCACCTGTTGGCTGCTGAGTCATGAGCTGTTAGGAAGATGGTTATCTTCTCGGTGAACTCCAGACTGTGCTGATAGCCCTGGGCTAGTCTCACTGAAGTGATGTCCCCATTCACAGATGGCATCTTTGGTAATGAATAGGCTTCATCCAGAATTTGCATATATTAAGGAATCTTTTTTCTATTATATTAAGGGGGGCAAACATCAGCCCACAGTCCATCCGAGGGAAGACCTATTTGCCTATTTCTATATGCACAGCAGGATTTGTGACCCTGGGTGAAGTGCTAGAACTGGCGAAGAGTCAGATGCAATGGTTTGGACAAACCTGCATATCTGAATTCTTCTTTAGGACATTTAGAGAATAACTTGGGAATCTCTATTCAGGAGACTGCTTACTGCCATGGTTATTGATGAGGACAATTCCCAGACACGGGTATTCTCCAGGCTTTCTCCAGGTATGTTCATGCAGCTTAGTTAGCATCACCAATTATCTTCTGCTCGGAAGACTGTCTTCTCTTTCACAATTTCTCAGGGTATCACCTGTAGGATATGCATGCAATCCATACAAAGCTTGTCAGTTGTCCATAGACATCCCCAGTGTGCATGGCACAGCCCCTACGACTACCACCACCACTGCGTGACAAAAGTAGGCAGTACAAACCAAGGGAGCACACTAGTCACCTGCAGTGCCCACAGGATGGCTGCAAAGGCTGTGACTTCAAATCCCTACAATGTGAATGTTTGTGCTTACTCAGCCTTTCATCCTTACCTGCAGGTGAGGAAGTCCTGCCATCGTGTGTCACTCTGTGTGTATGCTCACCCTCTCAGGCATGGACAGTGCTCTTGAATGAAGGACACAGCAGCATGCAGAGGCTTCATGTGTTACAGCTTTCCAGTTCTGGGAGGGAACACAGGAGTATTTACACCTAAACTAGACCAGAAGCTTAGATCTGCACACAGCAGGCTTGGGCCATTTTTTATAGATCAATAGACATGGCAAAGTTGGTGTCAAATAAGCTTGAGAACCTGAGTTTGGATCCTACCAACTGTAAAATGCCAGATGTGGTGATGCATGGGTGTGGTGATGCATGGGTGGGTTGCCAGCACAAAGGGAGCAGAAACAAGAGGATCCTTGGTGCTCAATAATTATCTAGCTAGCTTTGCCAAATCAGCCAGCTCTAATTTTGGTGAGCAACCCTATTTCAAAAAAAAAAAAAAGATGAAGTTGGTCCTGATGACTTTTAACTCTAGCAGCAGTTGGGAGACAGAGGCAAGCCATGCTCTGTGTGTTCCATACCAGCCAAGGCTACCCAGTAAGGCCTTAAATTAAGAGTGAGAGGGGGCTGGGAAAGAGAGGGAGGTAGAGGAAGACACTGACATTGACCTCTGGCATATGTACACACACAGACACAGAGACACACACTCAGACACAGACAGACACGTGCACACGTGCACACACACAGAGCAACATGTGCATGTGCACACAACACATGCACATACATGCACACACACATGCACACACACGCACATCATACCATCTCAGACAGGGGAGAGTCGGCAGTGAAAAAGGGAAACATCTCAAACGAAGCTATGGAGAAATTTGTTTCTATTTCTGTGGAGAAGCATTGGAAGCTGGGCTTGCTGTTTCATAGTCACAGGACCCACACAGGGTGTCCTTGGCCCAGGCTTCATCCTGGATGTGTTTGTTATGTCATTGATAGGGTTTTTGTTTCCATGTGCCCAATCCTTACAGCTCTGCAGTCTCATAGACTGGCTGCTACATGTTCCCAGGTCTCAGACTGGAAAGAATGAAGATGAGGCAGATGGGAAGACCACTGTGGCTCAGGTGCAGATGCAGGTTACCTCATCCTGGGCCAGGCTGTAGTGCTGGGTGTGGTCAGTGTATAACCAAGAGAAGATCCTGGTGTGACACATGTTGCAAAGATGTCTAAGGTGACATTGGGGACCATGAAGTCACTGTTTGAGCCAGGGCAAGCCTTATGCACAGTAACCTTTCCTAGCTGGGTAGAAGCATTTTTCCAAGGTCGGTCAGCTCCTGGAGGCATATCTTCTCTGACCCTGCTAAGCTAGAGAGGCCATATGATAAACACCAGGTATTCCATAGAGGAAGGAGAACTGGAAGGCTTCTTTCTAAAAATATGTATGCCATGAAGGGGGAGGTAGATCAGAGCAATTAAGTGAAGATTCGAAACTGTGTCTTCAAACAGTGCCACCATCAGGGAGAGGCAGAGAACCGAGCTCCTTCTCCTCAGATGCTGTCATTCTGTGCCAGCTCAGCATGGAAATCCTCATTCAGAACTCAGCCCAAGGCTACCCTAGTGTTTCCTCCACAGGAGCTGTTCAGTGGTGGGCCCCTCCCGGTGTCCCATGACCATGCTGTTGTAAAGGCTCAGTGTGTGCTCTTAGCAGTATTTCTTTAGGTCTGTGCCCAGCTCTAAATGTTCTGTGACCTCAGGGAGGTCAGACCTGAGATCTTCTTCCAAGTGATGATCAAACAAACAATAGCTGTGAGCACCTCACCGTGCCAGATGCATCCTTAGTATCCTGTAGTTTTTGTTTGTTTTGAGACCAGATCTTACTATGGCTGGCTATGTAAAGCCTGAATGGCCTTCTGCATCAGCCTCCATAGTGCTGGGATTACAAGTGTGCTACCACACCTGGGCTAACTATGTGTTAACCCTGCACAACTGTGAAGTTGGTTCTGCTGTCACATTTTACAAGAGAGGAAACTGACACACAGAGTGCCTAGGCAACATGTTCAAGTTTATAAGACAACGCTGAAGCCAGGATTCCAAAATGAAGGAATTTGAGCTCCAGGCATTATGAGTTAGTGGGATGTATATCCTACAAGTCAATGGTGTGTGTGTGTGTGTGTGTGTGTGTGTGTGTGTGTGTGTATGTGAGAGAGAGAGAGAGAGAGAGAGAGAGATTCTATAGCCCTCTGCTCCACTCCCGATGCTTCTCTATCCATTATGCTGTATCTCAGGTATCCTTGTTGTGTCTGCATCCTCAGAGAAGCCCTGTGGAAATGCTAACCCTCTCTGGCTCACCCACAGACTCATGAAAACAATATGAACTAGAAAAGCCCCACACGATGCCTCCACAGCTGCCTTCCTGAACATCAGTGGAGGCCAGTGGGGCCTCGGGTCTTCTGGACATGGCCCTTATGTATCTCTTGATTTAACTCCAAGGCTTCACACAGCATCGTCCTCAGCCCACCACCTACTCACCAGCTAGCTACAGCCTCTCATTCAGACAGTCAGACTTCATCCCTTCCTGGAAGTTCAGTGTTTCATTTCTGATCCTCCTGCCTCTACCTCCCCAGTGCTGAGATTCCAGGTGTACACTGTCATAGCAGGTTTATGTGGTACCAAAGACAGAACACAAGGGCTTCACGCATGCCAGGCAAGCACTCTACCCGCTGAGCTCCACGCCCACCACTAAAGGACTATTTTAGGATTCATCTCAGCCATGTGCAGTCAGCCCTGCTTGTTGATGTCAGGAGGTTTTCTGTGTGGAACGCACCACACTAAGCATTTTATACACATGGACTTTTGCTCTTTCATGGCAACTAGCATTTCCTGTTTTGAAGGGAAGAAACCAGGGTTGGAGGCTTCAAACAGCTTGCCCAAGTTCACATAGAGCGCATGTGTCCCAGCCAAGATTCCATGCAGGGCTAGGCTCCCTTGGGGAACACTTACTCTTCAGGCCACCCTCTTTGATTCATGGCACAGACAGGTATGTGGCTACTATGACTTCTTGTGACCCTCCCATAAGCTCATCCTGGGGCACACTGAGTCTCAGCCTGAGCTACAGTTTGTAAGCCACGGGAGGAACTGCAGAGCCTCTCTTCCCGGTGCCCTTTGCCAGAATCCATGACATCCTTTCTGAGAGTAGAAAGGGAGCAAAGTGTGCCTGTGCTTAGGTAAATAACCTGCACCATCAGCCTGAGACGAGCTCCTTCTGGGGCATGGGGCATGCTTGTTGGTTTGCTCTGCCTTGTTTTTGAAATTGTCAGAAAGTGAGCTGATAGATAGATAGATAGATAGATAGATAGATAGATAGATAGATAGATTGATAGATGATAGATAGATGATAGATAGATAGATAGGAACCCTGGTAAACAGAGAAAAAGGAATGGCTGAGCCATGCTGGTTCTGTGGCCCCTTGAGTCAGAGGCCTCTCCACTCACGGAGGCCTTGCTTTCTGGGGTTTTCCTACTCTCTTGTCACATCCAGGGTCCCCATGACGACCCTCACCATCTCAGTTGCCTTCAAGTCTCAAGGCTTAAGTGAGCCACCAGCCCCAGGTGAGATCCCCTGCCGTAGCATGGGATTGAACTATGTGTGGACTTGCAGGGAAAAGAAGCCAGGGAATGCATGTCTACTATAGAGAGGTGGTGAGAGGGGGTTGGGGCAGTCTCTGCATCGATGGCAGCCTCTGTAGGGATGTCTGAAGCCAGGGATGACAGCAGCCCAGGGTGAATAAGATGAAGACATTCTTGTATTCTCTGACCTTCTACCACTGCCTTGGGTTCACACTGGCAGCAAGAGCACAATTCTTTTTTTCTGCTGTTCTGTCAGGCTCAGCTGTACTTTCTGATTCCCTCCTGACACCATTTCATTTTGGTGACTTAAGTCATGGTTCCAGTTCTTCATATGTAGAGGGGCTCCTCCTGTCTTAACTCTCAGAAGCTTCTAGAATAAGTTCTTGTCCTTCAGAAGATGGGAGCTATAGGCCAAAGGTCAAGGCCAGCACCAAAGTGTCACCCTGCCAAGATCTTGGGATCCTCACATTTGTTCAGAGTGGAATTGTTTGGGGGCAGAAAAAAATGCCAGACGGAGGATGTCCCCACCTTGCAGTAGATTCCTGGTCTCCCACATGGCCTGTATTCTAATGAGAAAGGAAAGATTCTAACTTGATCTAACTGCTGCATTGTTGTTGATGAGAATAAGACAAGAAGGCTGCTTTAGAAATCTATGTGGTGATGAAGTTGTGTCTGTTTGTGGGTACACATGTGTACGTGTGTACATAGGTGTGAACTGACACATTTGTTCTTAGAGCCAACTTGCTTCAGTGGCTTGTAGATCTCGCATAAGGACGGAGCCTCAAACACACTGATGGGCATTCTGAATCCTTACGGTCCATCTGGTGGCCAAGAGCATGAATTCTTTCTAATGTAGACTTGAATGAGACTGAGTGGGCAGATAGAGAGGGTGGGCTTGCAGTTCTGTAGGACCACTAAGTAGGTTTCCTTGAAGGCTTGATCCCTTGACTCTGCCTCTGATTGTCTTGCAGGAACTATGTCGCCAGCGTATGGCTGTTCGGCCGCAGGATCGCTCTGAGGGACCACATACATCTCGCATCAACAGTGTCTCTTCCCAGTTCAGTGATGGGCCGATGCCTAGTCCTTCGGCTCGGAGCAGCACTTCATCCTGGTCTGAGGAGCCTGTCCAGTCTAACATGGACATCTCTACTGGCCACATGATCCTGGTAAGGCTTGCATCCTCTAAAGTACCTCTGACTTCTGTAAAGGAATGACAGGCAGAGGCAAAGTGTGCTTTCCCCGTAATGGTTGTGCTCTACCGGTGTCCCTCTGTTAGCTGCTCCCTAACCTTGGAAGTTGCTAGCATCCCTTCATGAGTCCTAGATATAAAGAAAAAGCTGCATTCACCACTGAACTCTTTCTTTCCTGCTTGGAGCACACACATGTACATGCACAAATGCTCCCTTGGACCTGAGATGGAATGTGTGCCTTTTAGTGATGGCTAAAAGCAGTATGCGCCAGCCTGTTGCCTTTTGTTGAATAAAAAGTGGCTGTTGCCTCCTTCCTCCTGTTCCCAGCCCAATAAATGCTGCCTGGGTTTTAAAAAAGAATCAACAAATGTCATTCATGGGTATTGTAAAGCTGAAGATGAGGGGGCAGGAAGAGGTATGAGCTGTCTTCAGTCAGTCACCAGAGCTATTTGAGGCCCATTTGCTGACACACATAGCTTCGTGGCAGAGCCATGACGTTCCCTGGTAAGTTTTCTCTGCAGTGACCAAGGATGGAGAGTCTGTGTTCCTCATGGTACATTATTTCTGTCCAGTTTCATTAACAGAGATTTCTGTGACTCTGAGCTTCTTCAGGCTGTCCCTTGGCCATCCTAAAAGTGGGCACCTTCCTGTTGAGGGAACTCGAGACAGAAACAAACAACACATGCCCATGTTAATTTTTCAAGAGGGAATAGGGGCTCTTCCAGCCTGAGGCAGAGTCTGGCTCCCTGCTTTGGAAGCACCTGCTGTGATCATGTCTCAGGGATATACAGTTACTCCTCCTGTCTCAAGAGAGCCCTGTAAGTTGTCCTTATACTCTTACCTTGGAGTGCCTTCCTTAGCTAATTTATCTGGTCACCGTATGGTCTGGTGGCCACGGGAAGCTGGAAAACTATTTATTGCTAGCATGTCTCCTGGTATACCTAACAGGCCAGGCAGTAGCCATGTTGACCAAGAAGATTCTGTAAGTTTCCAAGTCAGCACTTCAGGGATCTTGCTAACCAAGATCCAGTTGGACATACAGAGGCAGGGATGGGCAGCAGTCCACATCCCAGATGACACATGGCCTCTCATAGGCTGTCTGTGACTTGTCCTTGTTCTGCTTGGTTCTGTTTCTTCTTAAAATAGAGGAAGCCCACAGTGCTGTTCTGGGATAGAGGCAGTAGGAGAGGACTTCTCACACCAGGGCAGACAGCTTATCCTTTATTCTGCAGATGTGCCATGCTCCTAGTCTATTCTTGACCCGTGTGCTAATTGTACATATCCGTGGAGTTCAGTGTTCTCAGTCTCTTACTGTGGCAGATGTCTTCCTTACAGACAGCAATCACTGAGCTTAGATCTGACTTCTGCAGGACTTGAGCATTCATCCCTTTTAGAAACACAACTGAGAAGTGCAGATCCCCAATGAGATGGTGCTGGGGTGAAGGAGTCAGTCCGTGTGCTCGTCAGTAGTGGTTTCACTTCAGGGCTTGTGATCTGGCTTTCATTTCGTGACTTCAGGTTACAATTTAGTGATACCTTGTGTCTATGTGATGTGTGAGACACACTTTTTAAAAAGAGAAACCGTGTTTGGACTTGAGTGCCAATTCTGATTGTAGTGGTGGGTGGGGTGGGGTAGCCTAGGTAGAGCTGGATGGTGCCACAGGAGCCCATCACAGGCATCTTTCTGAACATACCTTCCACACTGGATCTAGAAATACATTCAGACCTATGAAGGTCCCATTCGCCCATTCTGACATTCCCTTTGCCCAGACCGCAAGCCCCAGGGGAGTGAGGTATTTCTAGGAATTACTGCTTTCACAGCAGATGTGACCCAATACCTTCTCCCAGGATGCAGACCAGGAGGCAGGACTACCCAGTCACTGGAGCCATGAAGGCTTGAGTTATGCCTTAGATCTCTGTTTTCTCCACACCCAGTGGTCCTGATTTTTTCTTTTCAGGCAGTGTCGTGTTACAGAGGGTCCTGCCTCATAATTTCTCTGGTACAGGACCTGAGAAGCCCAGAACGCTGGGCACTTTTCCCAGATCCCAGCCACTTAGTACTCAGACTGTGAAACTCCTCACAAGCTTCAGAATGAGTCTGGACCAGGGTTGAGGCCAAGGAAGCATGTGTCCAGCAACCTAGGGTCAAGTCCTATGCTAGTCCTCTCTGCACAGGCTGTGGAAGCCATGCACATCAGCTCTTTACAATTGACCTTGGCTCATTAAAGCTACAGCGAAGGTAATTGCAGTGATCAGTCACCCTGACCCTCAGTGGGGAAGTGCTTGCTAATTGGCCAGCTGGCAAGACAAATGAGCTAAAACACAGGGATGAGTGAAGGGGCCACTGGGTATTCAGTCACAACGTTGGTCCAGTGGAGCATGAGGGCAAAGTGTGTTGTCTGAGCTTAAAGACTAAAGAAAGGGATTGAGAGACACTGCTTCTGGAGGATCTGAGTTCAATCCCCAGCGCCTACAGGGATGCTTGCAAACATCTGTAAACTCCAGTTCTGGGAATCTGACACCCTCTTCTGGCCTCCATGGGCACTGCACACATGTGGCACATAAACACGCATGCTGGAAAAATGCCTGTACACATACCTAAATAATTTTCTTTTTTAAAGATTTATTTATTTTATATATGTGAGTACACTGTCACTCTCTTCAGACACACCAGAAGAGAGAATCAGATCCCATTACAGATGGTTGTGAGCCACCATGTGGTTGGTGGGAATTGAGCCCAGGACCTCTGGAAGAGCAGTCAGTGCTCTTAGCCATTGAGCCATCTCTCCAGCTCCCTAAATAATTTTTTTAAAGAGTGAAGAAAAATAGAACAAAAATGGCAATAAGTGCACCTCATAAAGCCATGCTGACTCAAAACTGAACACTAGGATATATCAGTTACTGGATATTTCCCCTGTGATACTCATGTGGTTCAGCAAGCATGACCACTGTGGGAAGCTGTTTCATGTAGCTCTTCCCAACCAGGTTGGCCTCAGACATTCCTATGTTCTATACCTTCATGCTAGGTTATAAAAACAAGACCTCTTGGAATCACAGTCCCTTCACAGGTCAAGGACTCAAGTGTCAGGAAGACTTACACGAGAGGAGAAGGTTTCCACCAGATAACAGCCTGGGACCTTACTGGGCTGTGTCACCCACAGTGGATCACTCACAGTGACTGGCAGACACTAGCAGAAGAACCAAGCACCTGCAGTCGCAGTGAAGCCACAAAGTAAAGGAGGCAGGTTGGCACCCAAGGTCATGCTCCGAAAGCCCAACCCTTTCTACTGCTAGACTTTGATGTTTTTGTTATTATCATTCTTCAGTCTTTATTTTCTTCAAAGGTGCCCTCTAAAATATTTTAATTTTGATCACCATGTTAATTGTAAATATGCATGGAAGTTCAGCATGATATTTCAGCACGTGCACAGAGCACGTGTTGATCATCAAATCCTCTCTCTCTCATTCATCCTCCTCCAATCTCTGGTCACTACTGCTCTACCTTCAGAACCAGAGGGCAGAAGCCTGAGAAGCATGACAGTGGTGCAGAGTGGATCACTGGCCACGTGAATGGGTGGAACAAGAAAGCACTGCATAGAGGGAAATAAGCCAGATACAGAAGCACAAGCATCATGCATATTCTTTCTCATGCAAAAGAAAGCAACTTTTAAAAATTCAAAGTTTCCTGGGGCTGGTAAGATGGCTCAGTGGGTAAAGAGACCTACTACCAAAACTGACAACCTGAGTTCAATCCTAGGGCCCACATAGATGAGACCAATTTCTGCAGTCTGTCACCCTCTGGCCTCCAAGGGACGCCGTAGCTTGTATGCACCCACACAGCCATGCCCACTAAGTAAGTAAATAAAAATGTAATAAACTTTACAAATTTCTGCTGGGCATGGTTGTGCATACCTTTAATCATAGCACTCAAAAGTCAGAGGCAGGAGGATCTCTGAGATTTAGGCGTCCTGGTCTATGTAGGGAGTTCTAGGGCTACACAGTGATATCCTGCCTTTAATTAACTAACCGATTAATTTTTAGTTTTCAGTTTTTACATGTGTTTTAAAAGTAGAGCTATAGTGGTCCTGGGAATATACCCAGAGGAATCTATGGCAGCATGCAAAGAGAACCTGCACGGCTGCCCCGACCCGCAGGGCAGTCAGCAGGGGCCTCAAAACCTGGAGAAAAGGTGTGGGAGGGACAAGAGACTCGAAGAAGGACAGCAAGACAGGATTCTGATCAAGCTCCGTTTATTGTAGGCAACAGCATGGGCTTTTAAGCAAAAAACCGCGACCCAAATTCCTCGTAGCCATGGCAGCACAGAACTCAGTGGGTGGAGGGTCTATAGTATAGGTTCCGATTCTCCCGAAGCAGTTGACTTAGAGTTAATGTAAAACCTAAGGATGGGGCAGTATCAAAATTCGTAAAACCTAAGGGCGGGGAAATATCTTAAAGTTGTAAAACCTGAGAATGGGGAAGTATCTAGGTATTTGTCTAAGATAGTAATCAGCATTCTTTTCAGAGCACTGCTCCTTGCTCTGGCTTCTTTGTTCTGGGCCAGGCGGCTCCCAGCACACAGCCATGTTCGTTATTGCACTGTTCAGAACAGCCAAGTTACAGAGCTCGTCTATGTGCACATCAACAGGTGATTGGTAAAGAAATGTGATTCAGGAATTTAGAGTGGAGTATTAGTCAGCTGTAAAGAAGGATGGGATCTCATGCTATTTGTGGGAACCGGAGATCATCATGAAAAACAGGCCCCACTCAGAAGGACAAAGACTGCTTACTTCTCATATGCATACAGAACCTAAACTTTTGAAAAGACGTAAGTGTGTACATAATAGGGTGACTGAATGGGATGAATAGAGGTCTAGTGGGAAGAGAGAGAGAAGAAAAAAGGGTAATTGGTGTGAACAAGATCAAGAGATGTTAAGACAGACAGACAGAAGGAGATAGCAACGAACCCTGTAACTTCCCATAATTATAAACACTAATACTTTTTATAGGATTTTAAGTTTGAGGGCTGTTGAGATGGCTCAGTGGTAAAAGTGTTTGCTGCATGATATCCTGAGTTCAGATCCCAGGCCCAACATAAAAAAAAGCTAGACGTGGCTCTGTGCATGCCTGTAACGCCAGGACCATGTGGGAGACAGGAGGATGGCCTGAGCTTGGTGGTCACTGAGAGGCCTCATCTTAAAATAACAAAGCACAAAAGAGGGACAGAACAGGACACACAATAACTTCCTCTGGCCTCTGCACAGGCACACAAACCCCATACAGACAGCACGCTCACACACACAAAGTTAGGTGGTAGCATATCTTCAAACCCCAGTACTCACAGACTGAGGCAGGAGAATTGCCGGTTTGACATACACCAGGGCTATACAGCAAGACTCTGCCTTAAGAAAGCAAAAGTTAAAAACACAACAACAAAACCTCCAAGATTTTAGTTAGTTTAAAAGGACCTCAGGAAAATGGTCCTGGTGCCCCAGGCCGCTCACAGCAGCAGCACTGGAAGATGGGCCACCTGGTAAAACGTGGATTGAGGGGCAGAGCAGGGGAAGCCACCTTGAAGAAGGTGAGTAGAGATGGATAGGGTGCAAGCCACCTGGGTAATGAACTGGAGACTGTCACCAGTACGGCTCACGCTCTTCTGAAGAGATGCTCACGGTGTGAATTGTTCAGGTGAGGTCAGACTCTAACAAAACTTTGGGGACACGGACAGCCACTAAAGTGACCCTTTAGGACTGTCCTAATGCCCCTGAACTGTATGAGTGTGGGGACCTGCCTTCTGGAGAAACCCTCACTTAAGATAGAGATACAGACTGGAGTTTACGATACTTCCGTAGCGAGCCTGCCTTCTGTGAGGAGATGTTTCCACAGGACTGGCCCGTGAGGAGCTGAGGACCCTCCTGCATCCTAAGATTCGCTTGTGAGTCAACAAAGCATCGTGGCAGGGAATTGGGGGTGGTGTGGATGTGTATGCAGAGGAGCAGTCATGAGAAAATATCAGTTGATTGCTTGCTCACTCACTTGGTATCAAGAGCTGGGAGCCTCCAGAGCAGGAGCGTGTACAAAACAAAGTGAGTCTATTCATCTTTGTTGGGCCCACAGGGCTTAGTGAATGAAAGCAACCTGAATGTGGACATTTTAAAATTACTTCTAGGCTCACAGTGAAGATAAAGTGGGTCAGAGGCCTGGGTCCTCTTACTCTTCACTGTGGCTAGCTTCCTTGAGTTAGTGTATAGTACAATCCCTAGAAACCCACCAAGCAAGAACTAAGGCTGGGCCCATTTCACAAATGAAGACAATAAAAGTCAGAGCTGATGTAAATCGCAAAGCACCAAAAGTTCCAACATGAGACCAATAGCTTCTCATCACAGAGAACAGAAGAGCAGCAGCAAAACATAGGGGTCTGCTGAGTCACTGGGTCACAGCTTTTCTTGTGGACTCCAGATGGAGTTCAGATGGAGAAGCCAAAGGTCTAGAGATACACAGCAACCTGTGTCCATACTATAGATGACCAGAGGCCAGCACAAGATAGGACCTTCCAGAGCAGCCACGGAGCTGGGAGCAGGGTGTTGGCTTAGGGTATGAGGCTGGACTTAGGATGTTGGGTCAGGTTTAGTATGGGACCAGGCTCCAGATGCAGGATCGGGGTCAGGGTACAAGAGCTCAACTCAGGGTATGCAGCCAGGCATGAGGTATAGTCACAGATACAGAGTACGGATAGCATCTATCTTCAGCCTGGCTCCATTGGCCTCAGACCACTGACACTGACTAACAGCACTCTGCTCCTTCCTGCTCATGTCCTCCTAAGTGCTGACGGTGGGCTGGAAACCAGGAGCTGCTCATTTAGACACAGCAACACACATGAGCCCCTACTGTGTGCCTGTGGCCAATGTGACATGAGCCCCACCAATTCCTTCTGGATGGAGGGCATTCCTGCACACTCCAAATAAGAGTGAGCACTGGCCTTCAAACCCATACATGCACCACAGAGTCAGGACAGAATGGATATTTATTAATAATCAGATTGTTTGTTCCTATCTCTTCTCCCAATGTTCAGCTACTCGTCTATGGGTGGTGGCAGAAATCATCACAGAAGAGGCAGAATCAATTCTCTAGGGCAAAGTTTAAGGACAAAGAACAAACACAAAAAATGGTCTTGTCAGAGGTATGTCATAAGCTGCCATATACGCATGCATCCAGGTATCTCAGGCACACACACTTCTGTGTGCAAGACTGTGAATTACAGTGACTCAGGGTAGGGCTGCTCTGGTACAGACACCCACTTCCCAGGTATCAGTGAAAAGAACATTCTGGAAGGCATGTGGGAGGCTGTGCTGGGTCTTTGGCCTCGGATCCCAGTCTGCTAGGACTGAAACGTAAAATAGGAATTAAGTCCTGTGGTCCTGGAGACCAGAAGTCCATGCTGAGGCATGGCAGGCTGCTTTCTCCCAAGGCCTGTCCTTGGTATCAAGTTGACAGCTTTTCTAGTCACAGCTCAAGCAGGTGTCTTTCTCCTCCACACCCTAGGCAAGCTGAGCCTGTACTAAGCCCTCCCTCACTTGTCATCTATCATAGGTTCTGGTGACAGGATGTTCTCTGGCTGCAGGGTAAGCTGTGATAAATCCCACTGCTTTCCAGAGGAGAGCCAAGCCACTCATCCTGTATCATTCTGGTGCTGACTTCCCTGGATGAAGAGCCTGCAGCATTCATTAAGGTCCTAAGGCAGTGCGGGAAGCTCATTTGCTTCAGGCCAAGCTCAAGTTGTAGTGAGGGTTAGCCAGTGCTCATAGAGGAGCAGGGAACCCAGAATGTGTGGGGGAAGGATGCTGTAGACAATTGCTGCCAGCCTCACAGGCCACAGGAGCCCCATTAGCAAAGCCTTTGTACACTGCCACCTACCCTTCCCATGAGCTACCTTTGCCTGTCTCCTGTCACTGTGAAGGAGAATACTTTTGGATCCTCCTAAGGGGTAACCTCCTGGCCTCTCATGGTCAGGGCTGTGATGCCAACTCTTTATGGGTGGCATGGGTCCAATATAGGCAGAGTATTGATTGGACTCTTCTTTACTTGGGGGTTATCTTGTGGTTTGGGTGGGTAAAGGTGGGGTTCTTTTCATTATTAAAAAAACATCTGAACATCTAATTGGCTATATAAAGCATTAGAGTTTCTGGTACTCAGCTTCCCTGCCTTCTGGATTTCTGTTCTTATCTCTTCACCTTGTATCTGGCTACTTAAAGAAAAATGTCATGGGCCAGTTTCAACCAGACCCCAGTGAGGCACACAGCAAGGCCCTGCCGTGGCTTATGCACATTATGCTCTAGGTGCTTGCTGGGGTAGACTTTTGTCTCCTGGGGGTGGGTGACACGCAACGAATCTGTGGAAGACATTCTTTGAGTAAGGGGAGCGCAGCTGCCCAGGGTGAATAGTGATGGGCATCTGGGGCGATGTGTGGTTCTGTCACCTCTGACCGCAAGCTCGTCTTTATTGCTGCTTTAAAGGTTATCTTCTTTTCTATTTCCAGTCTTTGTAGACCTTGTAGTGGGTGAAGTGAATAAAGCAGAATAAATAAGCATCCTATTAGTATTCAGTGAGAGAAGGAAAAAAGATAATCAACACACTAAGGCTGGAACCAGCAGCCTCACAAATGACACTCACCAGGGGAAGCTGGGAAACCCGTGTCTGAAACAGGGCTCAAAGGTGTCACTCATCCAGTGTTTTCTGAGTGCTGGTGACAGAGATGCTTGCAAGCTGACTAGACCATCCTGCATAGGTCTGGCAGGTGAGCCAAACCCAGAGGTATGTGCTGGCCCACTTGGTGTCTCCATACCTATAGTTTGTAGGCACACTGAGCTAGGTTGAAAGACAGCTGGCTGTCCTATTCCAACAGAGTCACCTGGCTGTTCACATACTTAGATAAAATTAATGTGATTTATAAAATATAAGTATTGAGGTTTCATCAAACCACATGGCTCCACAAACATCATGAGTGAGCATAACTGCCCAGCATTTGCCACCTTGTGTGCTCAGTGCTGCTCTGAATGAAAATGACAGTGTCTTGCTCCTGGGAAGCTTACAATCAGTTTAGGGTGAAGAGCTAGAGAAAGGCGATCTAGAGCCAAGTGCTTTTGTGAGCTTCATTGGGAGACTCTGTCCTTCATACCACCATGTGGCATGTTGATACACAAGGTCTTTGTTGCTAAGAAGCAACCCTGCGGGACAGGGACGAAACCCCAGGAGTGGCTCAGCATCACAGGACACTTGAGGTTATTTGTGATTAGAAGACTTGCAGAAGAAACAGGCCACTGAGTGTCAGTATGTGGGTCTATGGCCCCATCCACATGAATTACTGCGGTTCCCTTCCTCAAATAACCTGTCTGTTTGCAGGAAGGCAAGAGCATCAAAAGACAGCATGCATTGAAGGAGAGGGCCCCAGTCACAGTCCACAGATGGTGTCCTCTCCTGGAGCAAGAAATGCAGCACAGAGAAGAAGTTGACACAGAGTCAGAGACACTGTGTCATAGGGTAACATTAAACATCCTGGTCTCCACATCTCTCATCTATGAAACAGGACCAATGATGGTTCCACCCCTCCCACATCTCCCCTAGATCCCTACCACTTTTCCTTCCCTATTTCACATGCTTTGTCTGGAAACCCACTGAGTTCTCTAGTGCTGCCTGTAAGGGCATAAATGCAGGACCATCTACTTAAAGCATAGTCTCTCCTAGATCACATCCTCAAGCTCCTCACCATCAATTGCTAACTCTCCTCAGCTCAGGGCAGGGCTTCATGGGCCCCTCCTCTATCCATGCTGGGAATGTGGCTGATTAACTCTTGGCCAGCTCTCTGCTGTGAGTTCCTGTGTGCAACGGGCCATGTCATGGCTGGCAAATATCATTTCCATGCAGGTGCCCACTACGTCTGACTCTTACAATCTCTCCACCCCCTCTTCCATGATGATTCCCAAGCCACGGTCATATAGATTTTCCATGTAAATCTGAGCACTTTACACTCTCTTATTCTTTGTTGACTATACTGTGTATCTGTCTTAGTTGCGGCGAAAGGAGACCCCTCTGATGAGGGTTGAGAGGTTGGTATAATCGACGGATATAAAAGTGAGAACTTAGAGGCAGTTTATTAGAACTTTATTTTTCTCTCTCTCTCTAAACCTACTGTGATCCCTGAATCTAAACCTGAGAATTCTCGCCTTCTGTTAATTCTGTTTGCTTTTCTGTAAAAAAGTTGAGTCTAGGATCCTATATGTGTAAATAAATACTCTGCCACTGAGCTAATATCCTGATTGCACCATTTATGGTTTAAAATTGACTCTCTTGTCATCTTCTCTTGAAGTAGAAGGATTTGGGCATTCCTATCTCTTCAGTCTTTTTCATATCTTCACTCTTTGTCTTGTGTTCATAGGAACTTCCCTAAATCTGTCCTCCAGTACTCGAGATCTCTCTTCAGCAGTATCTACAATTTAACCCACCCACTGTATTTGTAATTTCACTGTATTTTGCTTGCAGCTGTTCAGTTCATTTTCATACCTGCTTGGTGTGATCTCTAGTGTTGTTGGTTTCTACTTTTAATACCTTCAAGGGGGCAAGAGAACACATTGTGTGATTGTTCTTCTCAAGCTCCCAAGACCTCTTCTCTCTAGGCTGTTTGCTTTTGTCTGGGGCAGCTTTTGTCTTGCCATGTTCAGATTCATTCATAGCTCCTTAGAATGGGCTTGGATCTCAGGAATTTTTTTTTTTTTTGCCCTTGTGCTAAAGTTACCACTTTGTGGGGGTTAGTGTATGCGTGTTTGTCAAACACTGCAGACTGTCATGAAACCAGGGCCATTTCTTTCATTGATGTTCACTTGAGCATCCCAGATGCCCCAGATGTGGTTGATTTAAACCTTAATTGTAGATAAGGCTCATGGTTTAAATGTCTCAGAACACTGGCGTTTCCATAGGAACAGACATGCTGTGCACCTCTTCACTGAGCATGTAGGGCTCACAAGATTTTAGCTTCAGGCAGTGGAGGCGCACGCCTTTAATCCCAGCACTCGGGAGGCAGAGACAGGTGGATTTCTGAGTTTGAGGCCAGCCTGGTCTACAGAGTGAGTTCCAGGACAGCCAGGGCTACACAGAGAAACCCTGTCTTGAAAAAATAAAAATGATTTTAGCTTATATGGAGTCTCATGTCCCTTCCCTGCCTCCTGTGGGGTTTTGTTTTGTTCTGTTGATGTTGTTTGTTGTTAGTGGTTATGATTTTCTCTATATATAGACCCTAGTTTTAAATGGAGAAAATTGCACTGCCCTACCCCTGGCTCAAGGATTTGGATACCTTCAGGCCACTTCTCTCTCTTCTTTCTGTACTCCTGGACATGGCCCTTAGTTTTGTAAATGGGTGGCTACCATTTCTCCAAGGTAGGGTGCTGAGATGTCTTGTAGAGGAAGATACTTGAGCCTTTTTTGCTTCTCACATTACTAGGAACACTGTGTACAGATTAAAAACAGGGTGCAGTGAAGTGCTGCTCTGCATGGAATCTCACATACTACTGACTGCTGCATCTAAAACCCACCTCATGCTCTGTGCTCAGAAGACAGTCACCTCATAGTGGCTGTCCTCAAAGAAGCCAGGCAGCACAGGTGAGTGACACAAGCCTTTAACCCCAGAACTCAGGAGACATAGGCATGAATATCTATGAGTTTGAGGCCAACCTGCTCTACATAGAGAATCCAGGCCAGCCCAGGCTACATACAAGATCTTGTATTTAAAAAAGAAGAAGAAGAGAGGAGGAGCCACAGCTCAGGCAGCAGGTGAGCACAGGGGGGAATCACAGCTGCACCTGGATGTCCTGGTGGATATCCAGGTGGCATAAGCAGGAGACCACTGGCAGTCACTCTTGCTTCACCTGTCAAGCCTGGTAAATATGTGGCTTGTGACTTGGGCACTTCACAATATGCCTGGCATTAAGCTGGGAAAAGAAGAATATGTGACGGTCTTCACTCTAAATTTCACCGTAAAATTTTAACATTCATGCTGTCAGATACTCTATTGGCTCCCGTTCAGGTACCTTGTCTGGAATAACCAGATGAGACTGTGTATGGTGGGGGCCTTCTGAGTTGCAGACTAACTTTTGACCTCACTTCACTGACATTTTAGCCATTTTGCTTTTCTAGGAAGGTCTGGGGAGGTGGAAGGAAAGTCCTCTGCCTGGTGGAGAACTGAGCACAGGGTTTGGGTTTTGTGTAATGTTGTCTTACTGGTTCAGAGTCAGTTTCTTTGGCTGTGAGTTATCTCTCACGAGCATATAGCCTGTTAGCTTTAGGAAGATAAAAATCAAAGCTCTCTGCTTCCAGTGGACACGTTCAAAAATCTCTGCAAATATTCTCTAACATGTTAGAGAATCCAGTATCCTAACTGCTCATGAAACAAAGCTCCCCGCCTGTGTCACTGTCCTAGGTAACCTCGCAGCACTTGCTGGAATTCTTTATTCCTTCTAAAAAACTTCATCAGAAAATCGTAATGACTACATCACTGGCACAGAACATAAAGGGCTGCTTCTAAGAAAAGCCCGCTGCTTTGTAACCGCAAGGCTGCTGTGCGTTGCTAAGCAACCATCCCTCCGCTTCCCCCTTCCCAAAGGTTTCCCTGCTCTAACCACTGTCGTCATCCACAGAACAGAAATGTCTCCACTGGGCCTTCTGTGCTGGGCTGGGGGATAGGAAAGCTTCGGGTCTTTGAGAACGGCAGCTCCCGTTGTTGTGATTTGGAAGAGCAGCTGTTTGAATTTTGTAGACCATCCAGTTGGTGTGAGGTGGGTGGAGGGCTGGTTTAAACAGATGAATTTCCCCCGTAACTCTGCATTCAGAAATATTCCACAGCGGGGGGTCCAGGAAGAGGCTCTTAAAGGCACCAGCACTGCCTGACTCTCCAAATGTAGGCATGGACGTGGGCGACAGGCACCACCACGGTGGTACTCTACGGGGCCCCAGCATGTAGGAAGCAGTGGCTATTGTTTGCTGTGGAAACTGTTTTTTCCCAGAGAATCTGTTTCCCTGCTAAAAGGGTGGGCTTGGTTATCAGAAGTGCACTTCATGAGTGCCTTCTAATCCCCTAATCCCCTGCCTTTTCCCTTAACCCTTTGGAATACAGCACTGGTTTACCAATAGAGTTTTTAAAAGATCTCATACCTTAAAGTACTTCGTTTATGTCAAAGGGATATGGTGATGTTTGGAACCAAATGGCTACTTTCTAATTTAGTAAAGAATATTCACCGATCGGTGGTAATGCAAATACATTGGAAAATAAAGATTTGCCATGAACCTTTTCATATGTCCTTGTGTGCTAGAAAGAGCAAACAAAACCAGCTTTATCCAGCTTGCCTTTTGTAGTTCTCTTCTGAGTTTAGACTTTGTGGAAGCCTGAGAAGGTGGTATCCTTCTCCATAAAGGGCAGCATTGGTGTCTGCTAATCCATCTGTGGTCAAACTTTGATTATCCAAACAGAATGAGCGGATTTGATCGTTCTAAGAGAGGTTTGGGGATAAGAAAAGAATGTGGGGACTGAGCTTTCCCCGTTTGTCTTCCTCGTGATTTCTTCTAAAATTCTCCGTGTTTGCAATGTGTAGAGATAACTGTATCTTTGGTACACTGCAGTGGCTTAGTGGTAATTATTTATTTGACAAATGGCTATTTCAGGACTTTCAAACAGCAGAAGTCAGTAAAATATAAAATTGGATTAAAATTCCTTTAGGCTTGTTTTTAATCAGAGTAGCTGCAGATTGGCATTAAAAGCTACCACTTTGTATTGCTTTGGTTTTTTGTTTTTCTTTTTCCTTTTAAACTGTCTGTGTACCAAAATTACAAGGGGAGAAACACACAAAGGATATTTCGTAAAGGCAGGCGGTCTGGGTAAACAGCGTTCCTTTCATTAGCGTATTTCCCTTATTAACTGTGTAATTAATTGTACATAGCTAAGGGAAGCCGTGGAAATTGAGTTTCGAGACGTATCAAAGCTGACTTTGGCTTCACACTTCCATACAATTTATCATTAATGAGGCCCGAGACGGAGGCCCGAAATCTATAATTATTACTTACATTTGAATGACAAGCAAAGAATTTTATCAGCAGAGTTTTAAATGAAAAGGGATTAGCAGTTAATGTCGAAATTGTTCATCTTTTTTTATGAAAATAATTTTGGAGAATATATTTTAGTGCAAAGAGAAACTCAGGGGAAGCATTCCCCATTAAAATGGCCATTTTCTGATACTCCATGTGAATTTGTCTACATTTGACAGCAGGGTGCAAATATTTTTGAGAGTGAATGAATATTTTATGGGGTAAAGATCTACTCATGCATTCTGGGAATGGATTATGCAATATTCCCACATACCCGAGCTAGGGTGAGCCTATACTCCAGCCAAAGGAAAAGGCTGAGACTGAGAAAAAACTGACAGATGTGCAGATATTTTAAAAGAAATGAACATTTAATTGTCTAATATCACAGGTATCTGCCTTTATCCCCTTCTCGTGGCTCCCTGGATTGTAGATATTGAACAGTAAATGCAAAGACTGTTTGGTGAGAAGCTGGAGCCTATTGTCTGACCCGCTGCCAAGTAGCTCTTTTATCCAGAGTGGATGAGGTAGGACTTCAGGAAGGTTTCTGAACCATGTGACCAGCATTTGACCACACCGAATCAGAAACCCAGGAGCTATCTCCTGCTCCTAGGACTGGAAGGAGCCTGATCCTTTGTTATTCAGCAGATATTTACTGATTGCACAGGTCCTGTGCCAGGCAGTCTTCCATGAAGGAGAGAGACTTATCTTATAGGAGCCCTAAAACTGCTATCTGTTCATTCTTTGTCTGTTGAATCAGGGGTGCTGATTAAGGACTATATCTGTAACCTAGTGTGGGTGGGGACTCATGAGTGTTAAGCTTTCCAAAGCTCAGGAGGCCTGGAGTGGCCAATCTCCCAGGTAAATCCACATATGTTAAATTTACCTGCTTGAGGGGTGAAGTGATAGGCTTGGTTGTTGCAGACTGGAGTTCTGCTGGGTTCTTTAGGAAGTTCTGTGTCACCTTATAGTTAGGTGACCAAGGAGGATGATAGATGCCACTGTATGATGTGCATGTGTGATGTTTCCCCAAATCTGCTATCCCAGTCTGAATATATCTTACTGACTAGAGCCCCTCAGCCTCCTGTGTATGAATGTTTCATAAAATATTCTATGTCCTCTGGCAGCATTACAGAGATAAATTAATGACTGCAACCCAGGTGGTCCGAGGGGCAGGAGCAGTGCAGTGTCCCCACAGTCCAGGAAGAGTCCACTTGACAGGGCTGTGACTGGTGTGGCACATCATGCATTATGAGGCCTGTTGGAACTAAGTTCTTCATATGCTTCAAGAATCACCTTATCTTCCGAAAGGCATAGCCAGTGCTCCGTGTTTGCTGAGCCTGTTCTCACATTCCAAGCCCTCAATTCAGTCACTGGCTGTTACTTTTTGATGCCACTTTGAGTTCACTTACCTTTGATGAGGTTCCCCACGGCTTGAGTTATTAACTGATGTCCAAACACTGGCCTATGTAACAAAAGCCTGAAGACTTTTAGAAACTTCAAGGTCATTGATGACATTTTCTACAATTTTTTTCCCTCAGACTTTGACCTCATTT
The DNA here is from genome assembly GCA_019843965.1 of Rhynchomys soricoides. Lineage (NCBI taxonomy): Eukaryota > Metazoa > Chordata > Mammalia > Rodentia > Muridae > Rhynchomys > Rhynchomys soricoides. The sequence goes on along the minus strand of JADRCH010000316.1, from coordinate 1,217,372 downwards.
CATTGAGGCCTTGTTAGGTCAAATCGTAAGAACTGTTTCTTTCTGGGTTACAGTTTAAACAGCTCAAGTGTTTTGCAACATAATGCTTGCCGACATTTGAGGAAATGGGGAAGGCACAGCAGCACAGAATGGGTTAAATGGACTGAGATCTTCTAGTGCATTCTGCATCAGGGTTCACAGCACACCTGCCCATCTCTCTGCTCTTCTCATGCAGAGCTCAGCCAGTGCAGTGGGAGCTGGGAAGCAGCAGGAGTCCCAGCTTGTGTAATCAGTCTGCCCTGTGCAGAACGACCTTTCAGAAGCTCTGTCATCAGTTGCCTCTGTTACTGCAGATGCAATGGCTTCCCCTTGTTCTTAAAATAAACTTCTGGCTCCTTGCCACAGCCCAGCTTCTGAATGACCAGGCTGGCAGCTCTCTCCCTTCCAGCCATCTCCTCTCTAGAATGTTCCGAATCCTTCTCACTTAGGATGAGGAGCTTTGCTGCTCCCCCTCCACCCTCATAACACGCCAACCCTTACATTTCTAGATCCTTCCTATTTAACCCAAAGTCACTCCAAGACCTCCTGCCTATCCCAACTAAACCCTCACACTTTTGAGTTTGTATCTTTGTCCCTTGGTAAGCACGAGAAGCCATCTTGTTTATCTGTGTCCTGGGACTCTCTGCTAAGGGAATCTACCCCTCAGATCTGAGCTTTCCCAAGCTGAGGGTTGGGCCCCAGAACTTGCAGTACTCAGACTCATAGGACCTGATGATCAAACTAGCTGGATACGAGTAACTGACAGCCAATAGGAGGGCGGAGACAGCCAGGACAACCAGTCTTCTCCAGAGCTGCAGACCCGGCTCGCCAGACAAACTTCCTTGCCCTGACTGTAAATATTAATACAGTCCAGAAAAAGGTGGTACAATACCCTTAATTATTTTCGTTTCTTATTCATCGTTGTATCTTACCAATGTTCGTATAACCTTGATTTTTAAGACGTTAAATAAGATGAGAATCATAAAACTGTTTATTGAGAAATCTTTGAACACCTTGGAGAACAACAACCTGATCTTATGAACATTCGAGGATTGTAGTCCTTGACAAAGCAGCACCGTACCCTACAGTCTTCCCACTGAGACTCTGTGTGACCTGTGACCCCCAGCCTGTGCCATACCACACATTAACCAAACTGAAAAATCCCAGAATGAAACAGACTCAGCTGTATGAAGGAACAAGCCTGCCCCCCTGTTTTGAGTGGGGGTAAGGACAAAGTTAACTAATTCTTTAGGCTTATTAATCAGAACACTTCTGGGGAAGACTGTGCTCATTGACACATTCCATCTTGACTTTAGCTTTAACTGTAAGAAACAGTGGCTTTGTTTTTCTGTGAATCTGCCCCAGTAAAATCCAGTGGAAGCTGAAAACCTACCAATTCTTCCTGTGTCTCTTTGGATACTGGAAGCATCTTTCAGAGCTCTGCTGATCTCTGTGTGGTACCAAGGGGTGAAGCTCAGAAGCAAGTTGCTGGCCTAGCATACACAAAGTTCCCAGCTCCATCCCTGGCAACTCAGTGACAAGGAATAAAGACCCAGGGTCTAGGTCAGCCCCTCAGGCCATTTGGACATCCAGAACTGTTTTATCAGTGGGACTTAAAATTCTCAACTTCATTCTGGGTTGGGAATATCAAAATCAACATTATGGAATAATGACAATGTATTAATAGATTTCTTTTTCAGTAGACTGAGTTCTGTGCAGCCAGGGTTTGTGTTTTAACCCACCACTCTGCAGAGTTAGCCTTTCATCTTTTGTCTCTCAAAGCAAGTAAAATGTGGCTATTTCAGTTTCCACTTGAAGCAAAGAGCAGGTCCATCTAGAAGCCACTCCCCAAGTACTTGGAAAGAGGTATATATTTCCTCTCACATCATATGAGGCCAAAGAGTTCTTAGTACAGAAAAGATGTGGTGGATGGATGCGTCAGGATCTCAATATTTGGCCCATGCTAGCTCTGGATGACAAGGTCAGTCCCACCACACCTGGATACAGGAAAGGGATTACTTGAACAAGATTTTTAATAAAACATAATTTAGCAATGTCCATGGCTTCAGACCGGCATATACCGAATTTGCCATTTCTGCTCCATGCTATTCTGTCACCTTCTCTTGCTGAGGAAGCTTGTTTTTTCCTGCCTTAACTGAGAGTCAGCTAGAGACTTTCTCTGCACTGGTTTCAGCTTTGAGGAATTTCTACTGCGCAAGGATTTACGATATTTCATCCCTACAGTTGGATTGGTTTCGATAAGAAGGAGGTACATTTCTTAGCCACTTGAAAAATCACATTGAAAACAGCTTCCACAGGTCCCTGGCCAGAGCTGGGTGGCTTGAGAAACAAAGCCTTCAGAATGCAAACTTGAAAATTACCCTAGTTCATGCTTATCTGTAAAGCCAGCTCTTAGCCACTTAGGAGACTTCTACTGACCAGCTTCATCTGCTCTGCCACTCCCTGGGTCACTAGGATAAGGGAAGTGTGGCATTTCTCTGTGGTTGCCTGGTTCTTAAAAAACATTCCACAAAAGCAATCTCTAAGCTGCAGCCGGAAGAGAAAGCTCCCCAAAGGGCGTCTACTCCTCTCATTTCTTTTAATCCCACCCCTCCTTCTCAGGCTTTGTATGGAGAATCCAGAGACTGAATTTCAGAATGATGTGTCTGTTTTCATTCTCAGGATCCTGGCAAGGACCCACCCTCACTCTCTTAGGCCCCGTGGGGTCCTGCATGGTGAAATGGGAGCCTATTTACACCCTTCAGTGCCTCTCCGATAGAACCACAGCAGGACAAGTTCCAGTCAACTGCAAGACAACCCATCTCCATCCTGTCAAAAGTCAGAAGTAGCGCATGGCAGGCAGGGCAGGCATTCTGGGAACAAGAGGGGGTAGGGAGGTCATCCCTACTCTCGGTGTGTCTCTGCCACTTCATTTTTACAGTCCTTGACTCCTGTTCCAAGCACATCTCATCCCCTCTGTCCACCTGACTCTCTCCCACGTTGTTTTGAATTTCTAATTTTGAATATTTATCATGCCTGCCGCACTTTATTAACAGACAGTATTTAGAAAATGCCAGCTGCAGATCTACAGGCCATCAGCAAGCTTTACCTAAGCAAACATGTGCCACGCCCTAAGTTGTTATATCCATGTACACGAGGCAAAGGCAGGTAGCCAAACCTACTTTCTCCTACATCGGTTTGTATTCTCTCTGAAGTTCAAATTTCTTACTTTTGGAATTCAGACACTTAACAGGAATGTTTCCCTTTAAAGCATTAATGAAGACAGCTGACAGTGTTTATTTTTAAAGAAAAAAAAAAAAAGTCATCAGTTTCCCCCAAATGGCATCGAAGCAGCTTACTCCTTGTTTTCAAAAGCATTAGCCTCACTTGTGACTTTGAAAAAATCAAACCTCACGGTCTTGTCACAAGGTAGGAAAATGTAAATGGATTGTCTTCCTCCACAAAAGGTCTGACTGTACCATTGGTAAATTAAAGGGCTTTGTGCTGTAATGGGCTCCAAGGGTAAAAACAGGAAGGGCTGGAGGCAGGGCTTTCCTAGTACTAATTGCCCCAAATCAAGCCCTCCAAAACTCAGCTTTTAAAAAAGGCCTTCCCCAGAGGTGGGCTGATGCTTGCTTTTTTTTGCAGCGTCACTATGCTTTGTGGGAAAGCTTCTACTTGTTCCCTGTATGTGATCCCAGAGGCCTCATTTAATGCTGGCATCGATGTTCTTTGTGTATCTTGACTGGTGAAATAATACCAGGTGGGTCCTGATGGGCTTATTTCTGAATGCTCCTCCGTCCTTTTGAGTGTCTGTGTTGTAAGGAATGAGTTTATTCTCATTATCCTACTTGATACTAATAATAAATCTTTTCTGGGTGTCTGCTTCCATGACAGTGAGGGCAAAGAGCCTAGGCTTGGTCCAGTTACTACACAGGGAGCCAAGATGGCTGTCATGTGTGGGTCGGAAGCAACACCAGGGATGCTTAGGCATGCACCTAAAACTCACATGGCCTCTGAAGGTCTCCAGGCCACTGCTCCAGCCTTTCGTTATGAGTGACAGAAACATCTTTGCTGAGAGTAAAATGCCCCAGTTCCAATGCCAAGGTTGGCTTGTTGCCTGTTGTCACATGCTGCTTAAGTGTAATGAAAGCATGTCAAGTGCATCCTCAGGAAGTATCAACATGCAGGAGTATGGATGTCCTCCCTCAAAAACTGACCAGAAATCAGTGGTCTTGAAATCTTAGTGGAGATCAAAATTAGGAAAATGTCTGTTAACATTCTGTCTAAACTCCACCCCACAGTTACCTGGCAACAGCCAGATATGCTCCTCCCCACAGTTACCTGGCAACAGCCAGGTAGGCCTGACCTACTATAAAAGGGGCTGCTTGCCCCTCCTCTCTCTCTTGCTCTCTTGTTTCTCTCTTTCCCTCTTGGGCTCTTCCCTTCCCCCTCCTTTCCCCATTCCCTTCCCCCACTCTCCATGTTTTCATGCCTGGCCTCTATTTCTCTACTCTCTCCCTCTCTCTGCCTTTCTCTGCCTCTACTACCCTCTTAACTCCCCTCCCCATGCCCTGAATAAACTCCCCTCAGGGGGAAGGGATGCCTTGGCAAGGGCCCGCTGAGACATCCCCTTCCCACATACCCCATCACACCCCTATTGAACATATCTCCTGTATCTTTACGTTTTTATAAACACTTCAATGTTGACCTAAGTCCTTCTAGACATGCACCCTTCAGATCCCCAAATCTCTGTCAAGAACACAACACACAGCTGAAAAATGAAGATGTGCCACCTAGCATTCACTAAAGAGCCTGCCCACCATGAAAACCAGCTTCCCTAACAAGCTTCTCAGAAAAACCTCCAAATTGTAAGCAGCAGTTAGGGTGGGTCATACCTCCAAGGCTGGCTCCATCCCAGCCTGTCTGCTTCTCCCCTTATCCTGTGCTTTCTCATTCCTCTGTGTGGAATCACCAGCAGAACACCCAGGGTGGGCTTCCGTACACTGGTGCATGTTAGTTTAAGATGCCCCCAGAAACCAGGGACCTTAGTTCGTCAAGTACCCAGTGCTGACTGTGTCAGCCAGGACATGTTAGATTCTAGATGAGCCCCTACCCTCATGGTGTCCATAGAGCAGGATGCCTGCAGTGTGCACAGAGGAAGGTTCCCCTAACATGCATCTAGAATAGCTGTTATGTACATAAGGGGGAAAGGTCCCTGAAGAGACAATGTCTGCCTTGGGTTTGAACACAAAGGGGGTTAAGACCAATAGGGTGTTTTATTAAACCATAAAGAATGAATGAAATCATGTCATTTGAAGGAGAACAAATGGAACCAGAGACTGTCATGTTAGGCAAAATTAGCCAAACTCAGAAAGATACTACACACATTCTCTCATACATGGAACCTGAAGGTAGCAGAGAGACCCTAGGAAGAGGAGCAGTAGGAGTGGGAACAAGAGAGGGTGGTGGTGGTGATGGTGGTGGTGGTGGTGGCGGTGGTGGTGGCGGCGGTGGTGGCGGTGATGGTGGGTGTTTAAATAGAGAAAATGTTAGAGAAAGACATCAGATGTAGAAGTGTTTGGCCGTTGCTGTGTCTCCAGATTAAAGGGCTGACCTTCATTTGGGGCTACAGCTGAACACTGGGACAAGAGCCATGGTTTACAGATGTCTCCTGGATTGCAAGAATGAAAGAAACAGAATAAAGATTTAGAGTGAGATAGACTAAGCAGCTTATCTAAATAACTTACATTGCTTTTATTTCCCCCTCAAATGATCCTAAGTTTCAGAGGATTTGGAGAGCACCCATCAACGATACAAAATTTTATTCTGTAACAGAACCTTACAGAAATCCCAGGTGACCAGCAAACATTCTTTCCACAGTGGACGAGGTACCAATATCCCCTGGGAAAAGGTTGGGGAAAAGGTTGGTTTCATGATAAGGGAGAGCTGAAAGCATGGAGAGAAGCAAGCAGGGGGCCGTGCCAGGCACAGGCTTTCTTTAAGTAGACTGGTATCAGGGCGGAGCCATGAGATGGGTAAGTCCCAGATCATATGTCAAGAAGGTCATGGGGTGGTGGAAGTTTCCAGATCATAGGTCAAGAAGGCCATAGGGTGATAGAAGGTTCCTGATCATAGGTCAAGAAGGCCATGTGGTGATGGAAGATTCTAGATCATAGGTCAAAAAGGTTCATGGCATGATAGAAAGTTTCTGACCATAGGTCATGGGGAGACAATGGCAGGACTCAAAACACAGTGTCCTACTTAGGGTCACTTTTGCTGTGGTAAAACACCATGACCAAAGCAACTTGGGGAGGAAGGTGTTTATTTCAGCTTACACTTCCAAATAATAGTCCAACTTCTAGGGAAGTTAGGACAGAAATGCAAACAGGGCCAAGAAACTGGAGGCAGAAGTAGATGCAGAAGCCATGGAGGATGCTGCTTACTGGCTTGTCCCACATGGCTTGCTCAGCCTTCACTCTTCTAGAACCCAGGACTACCAGCCCAGGGATGTCACCACCAAAAATAGGCTGGATTCTCCCCTATCAATCACTAATTAAGAAAATGCTTTTACAGTCTGATCTTATGGAGGTATTTTCTCAATTAAGACTCCCTTCTCTGATGACTCTCTCTTTTTTCAAATTAACATAAAATTAGCCAGTTCAGACAGTAAGGGGTGGGATGGACAGGAGGTGATGGCAGGACTCAGTCAGTCTGGAGAATGTGGAGCTGGTTTTTGAGCTGGGCCTTCATCTCTGGATGGATTTGTTACAGAAGAAGCACAGAAACTGATCACAGGGCAGACAGTAGGAGCTGCAGTGAGATGGGATGTAAATCGACAAGCTAGCAAAGGGGATGTTGAACAACAAATCAAGGCTAAAAATACACTTTACAAAAAATACCATCAACACACCAGATCCACTCTCGTATCTGAAGTGTTAGCTACCTGCAGTCACTTGTGGTCTGAGAACATTATAGAGAATATTCAATCACTGGTAGTTTTTAAATGCACACGCTTCAGGGTGCAAGTAAGCATTATTCCACTTAGTAACAGCCCGAAGCACAAGAGTGGTTCTGCCAACTTGAGTGTGTCAAAAAGAAGCTCCCACATGTGTCCTACAAGTAAAAAATTAAAATTTCTCAAAGAAGAAAGAAACCAAGGGTTAGGGTTACTAAGATCAGAGTTGTTACTAAGTTGCCACTGTTACTAAGACCTGAGTTGTCACTAAGTTGCCCCTGTTAAACTCTTATTGGGCTTAATTTACAAAAGTAATTTATGATAGGATTATTATAAGGTATAGCATTCTAAATAGACAGAGAGCCCTGCAAGACTGGGGTGTTGGAAAGTGTCCCCCAACCCCAGGTAAGCACTCATACTGATTTGTGAAGAAGGAAGTAGAAAGTGAGCGTGGTAAAACAAAGTCCATGAGGAAGCCTTGACCTGGAGGACCCTTTGTCCCCCTAGGGCAAGTTCAGCAGTGGGTCCTGGGACCAGAGAGATGCTAAGGAGATTGGGGAAATTCCTAATAGGTTTTTTTTTAACTTCTCTAGGATCTGGTCTTCCATGTGTATGAGCAAACCTGGTATGGGCATCTTTTTGTTTTAAGCAGGAAAACTCTATAATGTTGTGAATGTTTAAAGCCTAAACGTCAGCAGCCAGCACTAAAGGTAACCAAAACAAACAGAAATCACAAAAGCGACCAACAAAACCGCTGCCCTCCCAGGTGCCAGGAAGAACAGAATTCAGTTAGTATTTGTGTTTCCCTTTCGTTCTATTTTAATTTCCTATTCATTTCTTTTGTGATATTCATGTAACCAGGTTATAATTTTAAAAAACCCTTAAGATTGGGATGATTGGGTAGGTAAATTGCTTGTGACTCAAGCACAGGGTCCTGAGTTTGAATCCAGCAGCCACATAAAAGCTAGCCATGGTGGCATGTGCCAGAGACAGGAGGATCCCTGGACTCACTGGCCAGCCGGTCTAGTTGAGCCAGCAAGCTTCAGATTCAGTGAGGTGAGGAGAGACTAAAACAATAGGGTGGACAGCAGTTAAGGAAGACTCTGGACATACACCCCTAACCCCCAACCCCATCCACACTCACATGTGAACAGGTACACACCCCGTACCCAAAGAGTCTCCCACCACCCAGTCCTCACACCTCCACTTATAGGACAGCCCAGGAAACCAGCTACACAGTTACACAGGGAAAACTGGTCTTGCAAAAAAAACAGAACAAATAACATTTAAACAACAAAAATGGCCATTGTAAAGCCCTCCCAGCTGATTGCCCACTACAGAATAAATATAAATACAGTTAAATTGCAAGTTCATTGGCCTGGCAACCAGAAGCTCCCTGCTTTAAGAGCACTGCCCAATCTCTCCTCCTGGCTCTCACTGCTCCTCCTGCAAGAGCAGGCCACGGGACAGAACAATTTTTGGTTTTATCTTCATTGATTGAAATGTGTTATTTCACTATAAAGGCTGAGACTCCCCACAGACTCGTATCACAAACCACAAAAGCGGAAGAAAGACTCCATATTAATCGCTGCAACCAAATGATGGACAGAAAACAATGTAAGGAAGAGTTTATCTTGGCTAATGGTGTGAGGACGGATTCTCTCGGGGTGGGAGAGGTAGCAGGAACGACAGAAGTGTGGGCTGTTTGCTCACATCTCAGAGGATCAGAATCTCAGGGTGAGTTTCTCTTTCTCATAGACACACCCAGAGGTATAGCTTCTATATCCAGCCAAGGTGACAGTGAAGGTAAACTATCAGAGAGCCTAGAATGTGGCTGGGAGATGTGACCATCATTTCATTAGTAGGAAAATGCTGGTCAAGTAGAGACTTACAGGACCAGACACCAACTAGTAAGCAGCGCGTGCTGGGAGAATGAAGAACTTACCTCAGATTTATTATAAACAAGTTCATCGATAAATGACCTAATTCTCAGGAGGAAAATGACAGTATCAAGATCTACTGCTTCCATCTGTCCCTCCACCCAGTTGATGCCCAGAGCTCAGGCTGGGTCACACTTAGAAGTTCAAATGAACTTACTGTGACTCCATGGTCAGGCTGACAGTGCAGTTTAAAGAGCGTCTGCAGTTCATTGGACTCACAGGGTACCTGGGACCAGGGTGATCTGGCCAAGGCCTCTCACAAGACACATGATTGTGCCACAAAAAAGGTCCTCTTCTCGTAATGGGTTTCCTGAAAGAGGGTTTTCTACAGAAACACTGGGGCCAGGCTTTCTGCCCAGAACCATCAGTACCTGCTCCTGATATGAAGGAAGCAACTTCAGACTCTGAGACTGTACACCTAAATGGGCTGCTACTCAGTCCCTACACCAGGACTGGACTCAATGACCCTGCCAGATTTCCCAAAAAATGGAAGCTTAACACTGTGCTAAGATGTCATCCTGTCTTAAAGAATTGGTGCAAAGGGCCATCAAGATGACTTAGCAGGCCAGAGATCTTGCCATGCAAGCCTGGCGACCTGAGTTCAATTCTCGGACCTTACAGAGGAAGAAGAGGACTCTCAAAGGTTGTCCTCTGACCTCCACAGACACACTGTAAAATGCTCACACACACCATACGCATAATGAATAACCCATGATAAAAGAAAGTTTTAATTGTATACAGAATACACCTTTGATGTTCCTCAATGATTATGTTTATTCATTCTGTGCATTTATTTGTACATCTGTAGACATTTACATATATGGGTTTGTGCATATATTGTGTGTGTGGTATACATGCATTTGTGGGCAGGTGAGTGAGGATTACTAGAAGTGATGTTGGGTGTCTTCTTCAACCACTTTCAACTTGTATTTTGATGCAGAGTCTCTCGCTGAACCTAGAACTTGCCAATTTTACTAGACTAAGTCTGGCCAGCAAGTCCCCAGGATCTGCCTGTCTCCACCTTCTAGGATTAAAGGTTCGCACTGCCATGCCCCTTTAACGTGGATGTTGGGATCAAACTCAGACCCTCCATGCTTCCATGGCAAGCTCTTTAACAATTGGGCCAGACACAGTCATCTCCAAGGAAGGTGGTTGTGGCTCCATTCTCTAGGTCAGGGCTTCTCCACCTTCCTGATGCTGCAACCCTTTAATACAGGTCCTCATGTTGTGGTGATCCCCAACCATTTTGTTGCTACTTCATAACTGTAATTTTGCTATTGCTATGTAAATATCTGATATGTGATTCCAAGTGGGGTCACGACCCACAGATTGAGAAGCATTGCTCCAGGTGGAGCCTTTCAATTTTGCCCAGTTTCACATCTTTCTATCTCATGGATTCTGACTCCATGCTGTGGGAACCTATGGGCCAGCATTGTGTAGAGAAAAGTAGACAGATTAATAGAATAGTCTGTTGGAACTCAAGGTGCAGCCAGTTGCACCAGGGTTGCACCAGGGGGCCTTCTAAGCAAGCTGCCTCAGTACCCAACCACCACCAAGCTCTGCACCACACAAATCTGCCCAGAGGATCTCCAAGACACTTAAGAGTTTCTTTTTGGTGCTTACTGGCTTCCAGGGCATATGGCCACAGGGAGGTGGCACAGCAGGGCATAGCTAGGAGGACCCTGGTATGCTTTTGTCAAAGCTTCAAGGAACAGTTGAGTGAGCATCCTTCCCTCCTGAGTAACCAGGAACAGAAGTTCCTGCCTCTGCCTTCTACCAACCTGTCACCTGTAGTACGTGTTAGAGATAAGATTGATGGAGAGGACTGCCCTGGCTCTTTCAATATTTGGATGTCAGTGCATGGAAGGTGTGGGTAAGAGCAATGGGTAGAAGTAGTAGCAGGAAGGATGTCAGCCTGTGCCTGGCTATTGGGTGCTGGCTACTTTGTGCTAAGAGGCCATGTACATGCAAGCATGCATGTATGTATGTGCATATCTTTTTTTTTGTGAAGACACACTTGAAAATCTATGTCTGTATATGGTATATAGCAGACTAAAACCCCATAAATAGGGCTGGCAATACACTCAGTGGTAGAGCACGTGCTTAGTGATGAAAGGAAAGCTGAGCTACAGTAGACAACACTCTGGAGGACAGGACCACTATATCCGGCAGAAATCACAAGTCAGCTGGGTTTGATCTTCCAAGATCTTTTCTTGGAAGTCTCCCATTTCCAGAGTGAGTGGGTTGGGAGGCTGTGCAAGCCACACAGTGTCTCCGTAGCAGCAAATAGTCAGAGGCCTTTAAGTCCTCAACCATCAGTAGTAGTAATGTGTGCTCACTGGCAAGGAATCCCCGTGTCTGACTCTGATTCCTCTGATTGTGTTTGCTTAATGCTGGACATGTTCCGATTTCAACACAGATCTTAGTAGCTCCAGGTATAAATGGTTAAGCAAAGTTTCAACTCTAAGAAAAAATAACTTCTGTGCAGAGCCCCATGAGAGAGAGAGCCAGGCCCACAGCTATGGCTCTGAGTTCCCTGGCTCTAGGATGACCCATGAGGAGACATTGCCCCTAAGATGGCTGTCTGACAACCACGTTTCCACATGTTTGCACATGTGCTAACAGTGCATGTGTCTTCCATGTTAGTGTGTGTGCACGTGTGCGTGTGCTTGCGTGTGTGTGTGTCTGTGTCTGATGGGTTGGTAGCACACCATTTAAGAACACCATAGCTGCTCATTAAATAGGATCTGTGTACACTGAGTGACTTCACCCCTGCGGTCCGCAGAGAAGCTATCTTTCTCTCCCCGAGCCCCTTGGAAAGTGGAGAGTTCTGACTATACAGTGTAGGACCTGGTGAAGGCTATGGTTCTGGTTCAGCCTCTACCCAGAGGCTGTCCAGCAGGGCCCAGCTGAATACAAAGGGACCTGCCATATAAGCTGTCACTTGCAGGGATGCATCCCCAGGGCTTCTTGGTAGCTATGTACCACTGTTTTCCTCTGTAACGACATTTGATGTGTGTCTTTCCTTCCCTTGATTTGAGAAGTGACCTTCTCAGGGAAGTTTTTAAGCACATTCACCCCAGCTGCCCCTACTCATAGGCTTCCCATGATTCCATGTGCATGTCTCCCTAATACTGCTTCTCCCTGCTCCATCACTCCTTGCTCCTCAGCACAGCCATGATACTGACCTGGCCCGGGGTCCTATGTCTGTTCCTCCCCATCCCAGGTAAATATGGCACCCTTATGGCAGACCCTATACCCAGTTAGACATATTTTCTTTGCCCGTTTTGCCTATCAGGGAGCTACCTGTCTTCCCTAGAAGATCATCCTTGCTCAAGTACACTTCACAATTCCAGGCTCAGTGCTGAAGTTTGGTCTCCAGGTGGCGAAACCACACACACACACACACACACACACACACACACCTTGAGCCTTAAACAAAAGCTGGGATGCTTCCCAGAGCTGGTTTTGGCCAGTCCTAGATCCCACACTCCTGACTCTGTGTGTCCTTTTCAGGCCTACATGGAAGACCATCTGAAGAACAAGAACCGTCTGGAGAAGGAGTGGGAGGCGCTTTGTGCCTACCAAGCAGAGCCCAACAGCTCGCTTGTGGCCCAGAGAGATGAGAATGCACCCAAGAACCGTTCCCTGGCTGTGCTGACCTGTATGTACCTAGTCTGGGTGACCTAGCAGGGGGAGAGGAGGTGGGGACACCTGGCTGTGATTTACTCTGCCTACCATCATAGTCTGCAAAGCTACAAGGTCTACTCCATCTCTGTATGCAAGCCTGAGCTCCCAGACTTGTTTTCCCTTACAGCTGTCTCAGCTCCAAAAGCCAGACTCCCTCTTTGGATCCAATGGTAGATCCCAGAGAATGCCTGTTGGGGACACAGGAACCCTACTGGGAACCATCTTTATGACTATTTGCTTTAGCCTAGGAAACCTATGGGATCCTATGGTCTGAGAACATTTGGGGCTGTGGGGATGGGCACGGTCAGTAACATAGAGTTATATATCCCAGCTCAGCTTTAACAGTGGTCACTAGTGTTACTGGTACAGTATTGCCACAAACATGGATGGCTTCACTCCACCTGGGTATCACTGTTGTCCTGAAGACACTCCAATAGAGAATGACTTAGTTCCCCATAGTGTAGTAAAGATATACTAGGTGAGCATGCAAAATATAGAGCCCCTGGTATAGGGACCAGGTGTGTACGTCTTTATAATACCTGGCTCTCTTCCACATCACTGGCTGTGGGTATCCACATGACCTAGGAAGAGTTTGGACTTTGACTGACATATGAGCCCACCCAAGGAAGGCCCTGGTGATGGAAGTCTTCCCATATAAATAGGCACTTGGTAAACATTGGTCTGTTTAGAGATGATGGATACATGTGAATAACGTAGCTACTCTTCTACCTCAAGACAAGAGGTATTTCAGAAATAATATTTCATATTTCAGAAATAATGAAATGAATTTTGCTCTCCCCGTTCTGAGAGCCTAACAAAGCCATGCTGGTCTCAGGTTAGCATAAACAGAGCTCACAGAATGAAGATCCATGCTGAGATGGCAGAAAGCACCTTGTCATTGAGCCCCCACCTGGGGCTTTCAGAGCTGCAGGCCAGGGACATCTGAGGGCTCTCATCCAAATAGCAGAATGCTATAGCTCTTCCGTCAGACCTCCTTGGCTTCTCCTTAGAATAAATGCAGGAGTTAGGCCTGTGTTTCAAGCTATGTGCTGAAGTCATACAATGCAGTGAGCCTTTAGAATCCAGGTTAGCCTCCTACATGTCCACATTTGCCAGAGAGAGGCTGGTATTCTACCCTCTACTCCAGGAGGGTGCAAACATTTTTCCCTTAGACAGCTACGATTAGAAACTTGTAGCTTACAGGGTTTATATTTAGAAGAGAAGCAAAATAAAGTACCTCCCATCAACATTCAGGCTTTGTTAAAATACCAGCCACGGCAGCGACTGGTTACAGGTGCTGAGACACCTGAGTACCAGGCCATTGTCCCTATGGTGGAGTTGAGATGGATAGGGTAAATGGGGGAGGGGCTGGGCTGGAGGTGAAGAGTGAGAGAATGGGATAAAGGCATCTGACTGTGCTTAAATTTGAAGTGTGTTCCTCAGAACATGCCCTCCCCCAAGAGCCTGGCACAGGCAAGCAATTGGCACCACTATGGTAGCCAAAAGGAGGACGAGGGCCCTTGGGCCTCCGTGACAGACAGATGCTTATTCCTGTCCGTCTACACTAGAATAAGGCAGAGAGAAAAATGCCCTCAGGCATCCTAAAAACATGATTGGTGCCCACTCCTGGTGCCAGCCTATAGGACTGTGCCACCCAGCTCTCAGCTGCACCGTGTGTAAAAAGCATGAGTTTCAAGGAGGCCAGGGTCACTAGGGGACTCGGTTTCTCCAGCTACACCAACCCCAGCCTGGAGCATTGGAGACAAACTGTTACTCTCCAGGCTCTCAGGACCCTCTTCTAATTCCCCTCCCAAGCAGTGCCCTCTAGCTGTGGCTGGCTGACCTCTGTCCCAGGCTCTGGGGAACCTCCCTCTTCTATCCTGTTTTGCTGTCTCTCCGTAGAGGAACTGCCCCTGCCACAGTCAAAGGATGCTGAGGAGGGTTTTTTCCCATGTTGCTCTTCTTATAAGAGAGCATGCTGATAGCCCACTACAGGAGCGTGAGTGGTAAGATGAGGATTCGGTTCCCAGCCTCTGTACTTTCTGTTGGGGTGGCCTTTGGTGGGTAGGCACAAAACAGAACTGTCTTTCACTCTGAATGTGTTACTTTGTCTCCTTTCTGTGACAGCTTGGGGTCTCCTTCATCTCTTACTTTCATCCAGGCCTTCCCCCCTCCCCCACCCAACCTCGCCTGCTGCAACACTGTAGTCCACACCCTCACCTATGCCTGTCCTTCTTCCTAGAAGCCCCTTATGCTTGCTATGTGTCTCCATGCTTCTGCCAGCTTGTCTCACTCCTCTGCCTGTGAGGAGCCCAACATATCCTTTCTAGCCACTGCCTCTTTGCTGGTGTTGTTCTGTCAAAACCCTGCCAAGGCAGTCCAGCACTGGGCCAGTGAGGTAGCAAGGGGTGTAGGAGAATCACATGTAAGAAGTCCAGGGACAGGGTCCCCACAGCCCAGACTCTCCAATGCCATCAAATTCTCGAAGAAGCTGCAGCCCACACTCTCTAGGCACCAGACCAGCCTGTGACTATACCTATTTGCATTCTCTTGGAATTTTAAAGAATCCATAGGCATTTTTATGCATAGTTACAAAAAAAATTATGCAATACTTTGTTGGTCTGATTTTTAAATCACCAGCAGGAATATAATGTTGTTTTGGCACACTATTATAAGTAAATGGAAAGAAAATTTTGTATCTGAATTATGATGAGAGAGAGAGAGAGAGAGAGAGAGAGAGAGAGAGATATTAATTGATTCTGAAGCCATAAGTAAGAATACTTCTTGGCACAAAACCGAAGGGAACAAAAAGCTGGATACACAGGTGTGTGGCAAGGTCTAGAAGTGGTCTCCTGTCTCATACTTGTGTACTATTGAGAACCAACCTCACCTGCTGTCCTAGAGGGTGAGCTGATGTGATGTGTAGACAGCTTGCTCCCTATGATAGAAGGAAATCCTCCCAGGTGCTCCCTCTCTCTTCAGTCCCAGGATTCCTGTGCACATCTACATTTGTATGGGACTCGGTGTGGCCATGCTGGATCACTTCCAAGTTGCCATCAGAATCTGAGGTTGTTTCCTTAACGGTGGCTGTTAGCCCTGGGATGCCAGCCCTGCCCAACCATCCATGCTTAGAGAGTTATATCAGGGGAATTGTATTTGACATTCTTTCTAGCAGAGGGAACTTTGTTAAATCTCCGAGATTTTGCTCCATGTTGCTTACCACACCACCTCCTCTCTTGGATTTTACTGCCTGCTCTTTTACGTTTCTCACATCTTCAAGTCTTTGGTCAAGGAGAGTTAACAAGACATCCCTCTGTGCTGGCTGAGATCCATCGGGCATCCTCTGGGAGAGATCTGATTGATGAGCCTATGTCTAGCAATGTGAACTACTCCCAGACCCTGGCAGCTCTAGCTTGAGCTTGTCTAAGCACTCACAACCTGCATACAGCCAAAACTGGCCATGCATTGCCTTTGTCTTTCTAGTGACAGCGATGCTTGTTTGGTGCTGTCTCTGCTGCAAGATGACTGCATAACCTACCCAGAGTAGAAGCCAGCTTTTACCCTCAGATAACTGCTTGCAGAACTGACCCATCATAACATGCATGCTGTTTCCCAGGAGCTCTCCTTAAAATGCTTGACATGGTACCCCCAAACTTCCCAATACCATTTTTAAAGTCCCCTGTTGAAATCACTTGGCAGTTACCCACAAACTGGCTCTGGGCTCAGCCACTCCCACTTAGCATAATTCTGGGCCAAATGATGACTCTATTTTAGACATTAAGATACAAAAATATATTAGCCCACATTTAAAAATAAGGGCCTTTTTTATACATAGCGGCAACTCTGTTATTCCATCATGACCTGATGATGTCACATTGCTAATGTCATCTGACCTCATTGGCTCACTCAGGCTGTAATTGCTGATGAGTGACTTACATGGCAGTATCTTTTTCTATCCCAGTACTGGGGCCTAGACACCCCTAATAGAGGGCCAGCATGACAAGTTCCTGCTGCGGACACTCCTTGACTCATAGTGTCCCAGACTATAGTCCTCTTTGTTAAGGGATGCCACCGTCTGGAGCAAGGCCCAATGTCACCACTGCTTTACCACCATTGTGAACATCTTGGCAGTTGTGGTCTCAGATTTTGGAAGGCAGATATTCAGAATTCAATGTATGAACTCCAAGGACATGGCCTAGTCCAGAGCTAGCCTTGATGTTCAAGGGTCCTTGATATCCCCATCAAGTGCATCTACCGTTCATTTTACTCTATCTTAGCCAGGCCACCACCATGGCTCACAGCCCCACTTTTCCTAGTAAAGCAGTCTCAAAATGACTACCTCTCTCTTACCAGGGAATCATGAGACTTCCACACAGGAGCCTGTCTGAGAACTGTATAGACCCACAGGAAGCTCACCCTACTCCTCTCCAACATTACCCAGCCTAAGAGATGTGCCTGGCCAGCGCACCCCCATAGAGCTACAGGGAGCAGCTGTTCCGTAATCTCAGTGTACAGAGCCTCCCACCCCCATATGTTCTTCCCCTTCCCCTTCCTGCTTCCATCCACCATCAGCTCATCCTTACTGACTCTATAGGGTTAGGCTTCCCAAGATTATAGCTAATGGTAGCTTTTCATTGAAAATCAGGTCAACCCTAATGGAGTCCCAGTCAAGGCCACACATGGCATCAGAGTCCCTGTGATCCATAGACAGCGGCTCAGGACAGAGAGCTTACCCACTGTCTGGTAGCTGAGTATTTGGCGTTTGTTCTTTGTCATCTGGCTCAGGGGGCAAGAGAACAGTCTCCCATACAAGAAGCCATGTCCTAGTTCTTCATGAGACAAATGCAAGTGGACTACAGATGGGAAGGACTCATACCAGGCTGAGTCTGGGAGGCCACAATGGATTACTTGTAGCCCACTATGAGGCCATCAAGGAAGCCAGGCGGAGGAGGTGAGGACAGTCAGCCACAGTGAGCTTGCAAGTTTGACGAAAGCCATTTTAGTTTTCTGACCTCTGGAAGTGAGGGCTCTCATGTCCAGTCATTGAATGCTTCAAAGTTGTGGAAGTTGTCACATCAGCATAGGTAGCTTGCCCACTGAAGATGAACCAGCTCAGTGCACCAAGACCCACCTTGAGGATGGACCCTTACCGCAGGCATCTCTAACAAAACTAGCAGAAAAGGGTGGCCGAAATACCTATTTGTGAAAATAGTCTGCTGTTCTTCCAATGGAAATGGAGGGAGGCTAGTGGGACCGTTTCCTCGATTGGGAAGCAGCCTTGTCCAGCCATAATTTGGTGTCACTAAGGGAAGAGCCCAGTTCTTTCACTTGAACGTTTGCATCTGATAGCATTCGACACTGACTCCACTAAGAAGTTTTGGATCATGGCCCCTGTGCACATCCTCAATGGAGCTCTATTCCTTCCCCTGCTCTGCCCTATGTCCAGAGAGGTACCACCTTTTGGGCTTCAGCAAAGACTGCTGCTTCTCTGGTTGTTTTCTTCTGTTTTGAGACAGGATCTCCCCGTGTAACTGTGGCTGGCTAAGAACTTGATATGTAGACCAGACTAGCCTGGAACTCACAGAGGTCCTCCTACCGCTGCTCCCCAAGCGTTTGGATAAAAGACATGCACCACCATGCTTGGTCTGGCCACTGCTTCCGGAACAAATGGGTCTATCCCGCTCGTGGTTCTGCACCTGGGTGGCAGAGACCATGGCCTCCTTTCTGAGAGCCCCTCTTCCTGGCTGTGGGATTGCTGGTCCTTTTGGTTCTTCGGTATTCTTCTACAAATGCTCGTTGCAGTTAAGTCTCTGAGTTAAGTGGGATAGTTCTGACTGGGTGTTCTTCCTGTGCTTTTCTGCACTTGATCTTAGCCAAAAAGCTGAGAAGTGATCCTGTGCTTTTCTGGAACCATCTTAATGATCCTAACCATTCCCAGAGTCAGAAGACACATCTGTGGGTCCTCACTGAATACCATGACATCGGTCAAAGATGGCACCTCTACCTTTCTGTCCCCTAAACAAGCCTTATTCTTCAAAAGGTATACAACATGCACACCAATGAGATTACTCTTCTCTGGAAATTATGAAAGTGTGATCTGGGAGATGGAGGAGAGGGGGAGAGAGAGAGGTGCACATTTGTATGTATGTTGCTGTGCTTACACATACATGCATATGAGTGTGGAGAACAATGGGCAACTTCAGGTGCCACCCTGAGGAATGGTGTCCACCTCCTTTGAAACAAGGTCCCTTATTAGCCTGGAGCACATCAGTAGAGCTAAACTTGCTAGCTGGCAAACTCTAAGGATCTTCCAGTCTGTGCCTCCCAGTACTTGGATTACAGGATCACACCACCATGCCTGATAGTTCATACTGATACTGGGAACAAATTCAGGTCCGTATGCATGTAGGCAGGTGCTTTATCAACTGAGACATCCCGGCAGATTTTAAAAGTGTGATTTTATAGATGCTGACCCACATCAAGCTTAAGTTCCAGAGAACTGTGTATTTTACCAATTGTGGATCTTGTGTCCTTGAGCAGGGTTGAGTCACAATCCACATGTGGCAGAGGCCCTTCTGGGAGGACCTCACAGACAGCATGGTCCTGCCTGGCTTGCCTCTGTATGCTTATATAAGATGGTTCCGTGGATATGTAACAAAGTGAAGGTGCTGAAACCCTGAGGAACCCAAATCACAAGTACTTCCCTGCACTGTGCGTCTAGGAGAGAACAGAGCAGGTGCTCCTCACACTGGCACCAACGTTCTGTTTTCAGCTCCTGGAGGGAATGTTCCTCTACAAGCCCTCTTTGTACCAAGGCAATGGGACTAGCCCCAACTCTGCCAGCTGATCTCACAGAACCCTGCACTTTGCTTCATGAAGACGCCTCAGTAAGAGATATAAAAGCTGAAAGAGGTTGAATGACTCCACTGAGAATGCAGCAGCCACAGAGAAACGAAACCAGAGCCAACACCCCATCCATGGCACCACATCATCAGTTCCTAGAAATGGCAAAGAAACCCTTAGCTTACACAGCAGGAGTCCATCAACCTCACAGTTCTGGTGGCTGGAAGTTCAAGGTTGCAGTGTCATCAAAATTCTCCTTGTCTGCCAAAAGCCATCTTTATGTCCTGTGGTAATCTGCTTCCACTACCTACCTGTGCACCTGCTTAATGGGATACTGGTCTTGTGGATCAGACCCTACCCTTATGACCTCAATGTAATGTAGTTATATCTAGAGGGACCATGCTTCCAAGAAGGCTAACATCTGGGAGAGAGTGGGTAGGACTGTACTGTATCCTTTGGGATGGACACATTTCAACTCTTAGCATCTGAGGCCTCCAGGAGAGTTTGGTGGCTGGGTAAGCCTTGTGGGACACAGCAACCTGGATACCGTTGGGATTGGCTCCCTGTGTTCTGCTCAGGCCCAGTCATGCTGAGGAGTTAAACTTCTACACTGATGTAGACAGCAATATTGGTATACAAGTAAAATCCCTGAGGTGTGGGAACTCAGTGGTACTGTCTGCTCTGCACTCAACCTAGTTCTATGGCCCCGCAAGCTAGTCTCCTGAACTTTGAAAGATCTATAGGGACGCTTATAAAACAGCCTTAATAAATGAGATCTGGAGCTGAAAAGATAGCTTGTCAGTCAAGAGCACTTGCTGCCCTTACAGAGAACTTGGGTTCAGTCCCCAGTACCCACATGGCAGCTTACAACTACCTATGACTCCAGTGTCCTCACAGGGCACTTTTATAGTCTATGATATATACATACAAGCAGGCACTCTCACATACACATAAAAAAAAAACAAAATCTATACAGTAACAAACTATACATAAACTTTTTTTTTTTAAAGTGACTGAAATTCAAGGCCAAAAATCATGACTTTTATATCACAGGCCACTGTCACTTCTGTGACGCCTCTGTGGGTCAACGAAGCCAAACCCAAGGCCTTTTAGTTCATTTGACAGTTCACCAGAGAGCATCAGCACTGGGCAGTTCACATAGTAGGACCATCTTGACATGTTGTAGGGCTTTTGAAAATGCCGCCTGTGATAAGTAATCTTCGACATCACTTTGACTGGATTTAGAATTATTACGGAAACCCTTCTAGGGTATCCATGAAGGTGTTTCCAAAAAGGTTTAACTAAACAGGAAATACCTTCCTTGAAGTTGTCAGTTTCTTCTCACAGCCTGGGGTCCCAGACTCAATGAAAAGGAGAAAGTGAATGGAGCCAGTGTTCAACTCTCTCTGCTTCCTGGCTGTGGATGCCGTGTGACCAGTTGTCTTGTGTCCGGCAACTATGCCATCCCCACCATGATGGACTGTACCTTCAAACTGTGCCAAAGCAAACCCTTCTTTACATTGCCAGATACTTCCTCACAAGAAAAGCTCCTAATATAGAAAATAGTCACCAAGAAGTGAGGTCGCTGCTGTGATGGGTCTTGGGATTGAGTCTTGGGTTTTAGAAATGGTTTGCCAGAGGAATGTAGAATTTGGAACTCTGATCTAGAAAAGCCCTTGAATGCTACCACTACACAGAGCTTAATGGGCCACTCTGACTGGAGTCTGGAAGATCAGAATGATGAGAGCAATGTGGATGGATAGTGGTGACAGCTAGGACTCCCATCAAGAGCTGAGCCATTCATGTTGCAGTCTGCTGAAGAATCGGACTACTCTCTGCCCAGGTCCTGAAAATCTAGTGAGGCTGAGTTATGAACTAAGTTGTTTGACGAGGGAATCTCAAAGCAGGACAGCATTCGGACTGCTGCATAGCTACTGCTATTTCATCTGTGTATCTCACTGGGGGGGGGGGAGAGGAGGGAAGGGAGAAGAGAGAGGGAGAAAAGGAGGAGAGGGAGGAGAGGGAGACAGACAGGCAAACAGACAGGCAGGCAGAATAGAAAGATGAAAAATAAATGAGTTTAAAGTTATTGACAAGGAAGCTGAGAAAGTGTTGGATTAGCACCATTAAAGAGAAATCTTGTGCTCTGTGCTGGGGTAACAGAAAATGTACCCTGAGAAGACCCCAACCCACAAAAGGCTCTATTTAGTGAAAATGCAAATTCACTGGGAAAGAAATCCTTCACTGAGAATACCAACAGAGAGGATCACTGATCAGAACAACTACCTAGGACAGTGTTTTCCCGAGATCCAGGCAAGAGAATGATGGAACCGAGGTCCGTGGGGCATAACCACAATCCAGGCTGACATCATCATCCACATGGTACTGTGTGCAGCCAGGAGAGATGCAAGAGCTAAAGGGTCATGGGGGTTTATAGCAAGGTTCTTCAGACTAAGCGTGACAGGCTCAGACACCATGGAAGGAGGCCTGGAAAGGCCATTGAATGAAACTGGGAAGATGAAGTCTAAGTTGTATTGTTGAAAATACCAGAACAGTGGAAAAGCCACCAAGGAAGGCTGAATGCACAGAGAGAGGCACCCCAAGAGAGACAATGTTTGTGCTGTAGGCTGGAGCTGTGGAACTAACCAAGGCTGTTGAAGCTCAGATGATCCCATCGCCAGTTGCAGATACCAGACACAGGACTGCAGGCTCGGTGTTTTTCTCTGTTGGGTTTCAGTTTTACTCTGCTATGCTCTTTTCTTGCTATCATTCCTCCCTGTTTTGGAACAGAAATGTTTGTTCTCTGTTATGATGTGTTGGAAGTCTGTGGCTTTGATCTTACAGGGGCTTCTAGTTGAAACCGGGTGCTCAGGAGAAAGTTCACGCTTGAAACTTGTGAATGGCATTGAGACTATTAGAAAATGATGGGGACTGTTGGAGATGGATTAATTAACTCAGATTGCAGAGATGAACATGAGGCTTTAGAGGACAAGGATGGAATGCTGTGATTCAAAGTATTATATTTGAGTGTCAAGTGGCTAAGAGGTTAAGTTGTGTTTCTTTTATTTTTTGATTTTTTTTTTTAAAAATTATTTTATGTGCATGGGTGTTTTGCCTACATGTATATCTGTGCATCATATGAATGTCTGGTACCCTCAGAGGGCAGGACAGAGAGTATTGGATCCCCTGGAATTAGAGTTACAAAGAGTTGTAGCCACCATGTGAGTGCTGAGGATCAAACCCAGGTCCTCTAGAAGAGCGGCCAGTGCTTTTAACCATTGAGCCATCCCTCCAGCCCCTGCAAGTATTAATCTTAATTATCAGTGTGGCTAGATTTGGAATCACTAAGGAAACACACTTCTTCATGTGTCTGGGAGTATTTCCAAGCCTTAACTGGGGGCTGGAGAAATGTTTCAGTGGTTGAGAGCACTTGTAGAGGACCCAGGCTCTATTCCCAGCATTCACATGGGGGTTCACAATCACCTAGGATTCCAGTTCCAGAAGATCTCATGATATGTTCTGACCTCCACAGGCACCACGCAAACACACACACACACACACACACACACACACACACACACAGAGAGAGAGAGACAGAGAGAGAGAGAGAGACAGAGAGAGACAGAGAGAGACAGAGAGAGAATATACATGAACCCACATACATAAAAATAATTTTAAAAAATTTAAAAATAATTTAACTGCAACTAATGAGGAAAGATTCACCCCAAATATGGATGGCACCATCCCAAGGGCTGGTACCCCAACTGAATAAAAGGAGAAAGGGAGCAGAGCATCAGCTTTTACCCATCTTTACTTCCTGACCGTGTATACAATGTCTTTCCAAACATCATGGGCAGTATTTACCCTGAAGTTGTTCCTTAAGTTGCTGCATCAGGTACTTTGTCACAGCAACAAGAAAAGCAGGCCACATTGTAACTTTCTGTTCCTAGGTATTCAGAGACACCCCATCTGGCTTCTCAGAGCGTTGGAGGGAACACATGTAACAATGTGTTCTTTTGCCTAACTAAAGTATGTCTGAATACAGTCATTCTGTATATTTACGGTCCCTCGCTGGAAACATGGGGTAGCATTGCTGTCTGGTTTACTGAGGGCAGTAAGTAATATCTGGTTACATAATTGCTGTTCATCAACGGTCAGTGGACATGTGAAAGTAGGGAAGGAAGCCATGACCACGGAGAGCGTTCATTGGGTTGACTATAAGGAGGAGTGAAGAACATGGAAGAGCGGCAGTGATGCAGGTGGATGACCAATATGGGCAAATGAATGGTACAGATAGGTGAGCACCATATAGTATTGAGACATGGAAGGATGAAGAATATAAAGGCATGAGGAACAGGGACATGAGATGAGCACATGGAGATTTGATGGACATGAAGGGACAAGCACATAGAGGGCAGAGGGACAGTGAGATTGAGCACCATGGAGGACCATAGGAGGATGAGCACCACAGGGAGAAGAGGAATATCAAGAGACAGGCAACTTGGAGAAATACATACACCAGTGAGGTGGAGATAACTGGCTACACTGCTCCTTGCTTGGACCATGTGAGTAGCAATACCAAGAGCTGTAGGAACCACTTCTCTGAGAGGCCTATTCTAGAAGATGACATGACCAAAGATGGCTCCCATCCATCTTCTAAGCAGCAAGATTCTATTCCCCATACCCATTAATGATGAAAGTTGAGAGCTCTCCAGTTTCAGGAAGACTGTCCTCCTGGGCTTTTTCCATTGTAATTCTGGAACTCGTTCCTCATGTTGGCACTTGTGAAAGTCATTTTCTATTTACTGATGAGACAGTGGTCTCTACACACATTTTACTAACTCAGTAGACTTCCACTCCATCTATGGGTCCATCTGTAGTCTTAAGCTTATTCCTGAACTCTTCACTGGGTTCTAATAATAGATACCATTTATCACAACAGTCCTGTAATTAGATATTAAACTCCGTATTTTAAAAGACAAATCCAATCCTCTGAAACACTGAGTAATTTATCCAAACACTCTAGGCTAGCAAATGGCAGAGCTTAGACATGAAGCTGCTTTCTCCTGACACTGGCAAGAACACTGGTCTTCCATTTCTTCTGTATAAAATAAGAATATAACCCTACTTATTATGTAGTGCGTGTATCCAGGTGAGCAGACATGACATATGTAAAAATATGGAATGTTATAGAAATTAAGAATATTGCTGAACAAGGTGCTGATATGTGACAGATACTGGGGAAAGTCAGAAGATGGTGGGGTGGGGTGGGTTTGACCAACAATATTCTCCATACATGTCCCTTGCCTTCCCTCCCAGACTGTAGAACTCATTAGAAAGAAAATAGGTCCAGCAGTTATAGAACTAGATACAGAAAGCAAGATGCCCCTGGCTCCAGTGTTCTCAGACTGAGTTTTGCAAAACACGCTCCCTTTTTAGCTGGAGTGGCTCAAAGATGCCATCATTGGCCTGTGTGTCCAGTCACTCTGCCATGTGAGTGCTGCTCTGAGAACAGGAGGGAATAACTCCCATAAAGCACAGGTGGGGGTGAACCTAGTGTTTGTTCATTCCCTTTGGCCTCCCTGAAACTTGCGGTTGGCCTGACCTGTGTAGACTGATCTCAGAGGCCCCTCTGCCTCCCTAAGCATCTTTGCAGTTCAGGAAGCCTGCCTTTGATGCTCATGATGCTGTGTGCACTCCTCTCACTGGCTCCTATAGCACTGCTTTGAAAACATGAACAGGGAAAGGAGACCACACCTTAGGTCGGAGATTTGCTGATGTATCACTGTGCATGCCTCTGCTGTGCACGGTGCACTGGCCCTTTGAGGATAGCCCTGTGGGTTTCCAAACACATGGCCCAAAGTAGACCAATGTTGAAAACAAAATAGCCTAATCTTAAAAAAAAACCATACAAATACAAAATAGAATATAAAACCAAAGATACCTAACCTGAGAGCAGGAGGGCTTGTCCTTCACTTGAGGTTCTTAAGATGAAGGAAAGGTGAATGTGCAGCCTGCTTGTATTCTGCACAGCGATCCACAGCAGCTCCATAGAGCTGTCACTGCTGTACATTATCAGGCAAAAGCCATGGCAGATTCTCTTCATATTCAGACTGAAGGCTCCTGGTCACTGTCTTTCTCGCCCCAAGCCTCCAGATTCAGGGAACTTTTTCACAGCTTTCTGATAAGAAAGTCCAGCTGCAGCCACCTGCTGAGCCTAAGCACACAGTTGCCCTGTCTGCTGTTCTGGGCCAAGCTGTTCCTGTGAGAGAAGCCGCAGTTGCTCTCAGATCTCCCCAGCCTAACAAAGAGTTCCTTCCACTAGGAACATTCACCACTTACTGAGCATGCAACACTAGAGCCAGGGAGTCATGAGCTGTGGTCTTTCTTTTCATTGTTCCTTCCCCCACCAGATCCTGCTATTTATAAATGTTTCTCAGGAGAAGCTCCCCTGTTGCCTAAAGTTGGTGTATTGAGAATATTTACAGTAAATCGGATTCCCGGGTGCTTCTCTGGAAAACTCTGGAAGCAGCTAGGAATGTGGTTCTCTATGACAGTATTACAGAGTTGGCTTAACAGGCCACCACAGCAACTTGAAGGTGGTGTGCCTCTTTTTTCCCTTAGTATGTGCGAAAATATAGAATACTGGATAATTTAAGAATATTCCTTAGCAAATATTTATGATGGTAACTTGGAGTCAGGAAAAGGTGTACTTCAGTTTCCTGATGCTGCCAATTTGTGGTTAGTCCAGTTATGCAGGAAGGAGCCATTCAGTCCATGGGATTTGTTTTTTCTTTTTGACAATCCATATTTTTGCTAGAAAACTGTAGAGATGGCTTGCTAGTCACAGTCTTAACTGCTTTTATGGTACTGCAGCCCTCAACAGGCATATAGGTGGGTAGATAAATGTTAATACTGTGAAGTGTGTGAACCTTCGTCCTGTTTATAGATGCTTCATCCCTAATCCTGTCTCTACTGGAAACACTCCCACCACACCCTAAGACAGACTGCTAGCCTGCAGTCTTCTGTTACCTAGAGCCCCAGTAGAGCTTGCCAAATTCAATCTGGTATAAGCCTCATAACTTCCCCAGCCCTGGAACATGGTGGTGGTTGTTTTAAATTGCATGTGTGTCTGTGTGTGACTCTGTACACAAGTGCAGATTCCCTCAGAGGCCAGAAGAGAGCATCAGATCCCCAGGAGTTGGAATGTTGGGCCATTGTGGGCCACTGATGTGGATGCTAGGAACCCTATTCAGGTTGTCTGCAGGAGGAGGATGCCCTGGTAAATGACTGATCTATCTCTCCAGCACCTGTTGTTGTCGTCGCTGTGTTATTGTCATTTTTAATTATGGCTGGAGGTATATGTAGCTCAGTTCATAGAATGCTTGCCTAGCATGTATGAGGCCATGGGTTTGATCCTTAACACTATATAAATCCAGTGTGGTGCTACATGGCTGTTAACCCAGCACTGGGGATGCGGAAACAGGAAGATTAGATATTCAAAGTAATCATGGACTACTACACAGTGAATTAGAAGATAGCCTGGGCTACAGGAGTCCTTGTCTAATAAGCTAAGGCCTGGAGTGATAGCTCAGTGGTTGAGTGTGTACAGCTCTTCCTATGGAGCCAAGTTTAGTTTTTAGCACCCACTTTGGGCAGCTCATAACTACCTATAACGCCAGCAGCAGGGAGATCAGTCAGCTCCAGCTTCCACGGGCACCTGTACTCACATGTGCACCCATATAAAACCCCACACAATTAAAATATTTTTTTAAAATAAGGGCTAAGGTGGCTCAGTAGATAAAATTCTTGCTATGCAGACCTGATAACAGGAGTTCAGTCCCCAGAACCCACACACATTAAAGATAGGAGAGAACCAACTCTACAACGTTGTCTTTTGACTCTACACATGCTTCATGGAACAAGGACACCTACACACACACACACTCACATACACACACACACACACACACACACACACACACACACACGTACACAGGCTTTTTTTTTTTTCCCCAAAGTAAAATCTTCAAGAGAAATGGAAGAACTAGAGAGCTGGACATAGCTGTGCATCCTTTAATGCCCACACTTGGGAGGCGGAAGCAGGTGGATCTCTATGAGTTTGAGGCCAGCCTGGTCTACAAAGCAAGTTCCAGGACAGGCAAAGCTACATAGTGAGGCCCTGTTTCAAAACAAAATTACAGAAACAGGTGAGGGGAAAAACATTTCCAAGTCTGCATTGATGCAACTGGGTGGCTGTAGAGGGTATAAGAGCCACCTTCTACAGGAAGTGCCCTGTCTGAGGAAGGCTTAAAAGGCTTACAAGTGCAGATGGCTCCATCTCTCTCCCCCACCCCATCTCCTCAAAGAAACATCTGAGGGTGTGAGCAATGATTGAGAGTGGTGGTGGTGTTCGAACTTGCTGCTGAAGGAGGAAGAGGCTTTCACAGGCTCTGGTGCTCTTAGGCAGTTCTGTCTCCCCCCCCATTGAACCCCCTCCCCCCCCCCCCCCAGCACACCGTGTACTTTCTACTAAGGGCGTACTTTGTAAATTCCTGAAGAGAAGGCGGGGAGAGTCACAGCAGGCCGGAGGCAGTTTGTTGCATGTCTAAGGTATTGCCCATTAATCCCACTGTGCGGCCAGGTCTCCACAGTACTGGAATTCTGCTCTTTCAGAGCGCACCCTTATCTTGAGAGTGGACGTGTTTCTCCTTTGTGCGCTCTTCGTCTGCATTTTCTCTGACCCTTACTTTCCTTCTGAAACTGAATTCTAACAGCGGCAAGGCTTTAATGATCTATCAGCAACTCTTACATTTTGGATAGTGGCCTTCCTGTTGGTGCGCACGGTTATGTTTATTTACTGTGTGTTGACAGAGCTGTCTGTCACTAAAAGGCCAGTGCTCTGTTAATTCTGCGTAGAAGATACATTTGGCATTTGAGCTCTACATAGAAAAACTGTCAAGGTGTCTGAATTCTGCCAAGTGAGAACCCTGGAGCCTTTTCCCACACACACCCCTCGATGCCCTTATCCGATTCATACACGGAGTGAGGAAGGGAAGGACCCACACAGCAAAGTGTGGTCCAGAGCTGAAAGGGCTAGAAGAGGAGCCTTTAATGCACATGGAGCCCACAAGGTACCTCAACCCCACCCAAGCAGTGGTTAGCTCTCCTCCAGTTGGAGGACTATACAGCAATTTAATCCTCCACTCTTGGCTTACTTGCAGATGACCACTCCAGGATCCTGTTGAAGTCTGAGAACAGCCATAGCAATTCCGACTACATCAACGCCAGCCCCATTGTAAGTACGTGGTCCCTGGGGAGGGAAGGCACAGAGCTATTTCTTAGGTGGCCAAGGGCCATGTGGTAAGGAAAGCTCTGGGTTAGATCCCTGCTCTGGATTATGAACTGGTGAAGCACTTGGCCCCAGTCTTGCCGAGCCTCACTGTCAGGGTGGCTTTCAGGGTCCAACCAGCAAAGGTGCTGGGCAATTTCCTGACAGGAACTGTGGCTTGGAATGATTTCTGCTCAGTGTCACACCCCTTCCCTGGAGCTATTACTTCCTGTTTATTTATGGGGTTCAGAATATGGGGGTATTTCGTGGCCCTGAGGCAGGACAGGACAATTGATTCTCCTTCTGGCTTCTCCTGTGGCCAGAATCCTTTTCATATAGACCAGTATTGAATGAGGGTGGCTGTACCATTCAACCTGCTGTAGTGGAGGAGTGGACAGGCAGCAGATTTGCATGCCCAATAGTAGAGTGGCTTCACCCATTCTGTGAAGCATGGCCTGGCCTCCCCACTCCATGTGATGTCTTGTTCCCATGGTGGCGCATCTTTAGGCTCAGGATGTATGTTCTTATCTCCAGCCTCAGAAAGAGTGGCTGGAGTCGGGAGTCTGAGCTGGCTTCCACAGTGGAACGGTGGTTGGAAGAGAGGGAGCCATGCAGTCACAGAGCATGGTCAGAGGCTCCCAATCAAAGCAGAGGCTTCCATCCTGTGGGTCCGGGACAGATGTAGCACTGACCACATCAGGAGTTTCCCTCAGTCTAACACAGGGACGTATCAGGAACCTCACCTCAGTTCTGAAGCTTGCATTTACCAAACAGGGCCTGCAGCACACAACATTATCTGACGAGATCCCCACAGTACCAAGGACTAAAAGTGCACAGGTGATCTCCAATTCACAAACCTGGATCATCGTGTTCTGGATTCTTTCCAGTCCTCCAATAGGAAACCACGTGTCCAGCATATTGTGGGGAGGGGCTTCTGACGGATTACTATGAGATGCTCAGCATCATCCCTTTTGGATGAAATTGTTGTTAAGACTCCAGCAAGTGTGGCAGATCCCATTTCCCAACATTTCAGCCCACACAGTGAGCTCAAGCACTGTGAGATATGAACTGAATGGAGAGCTGGTGCTTCGTCTCTACCACCAGACATGCCCATTGAAAAGTGGTGCCTTCCGTACCTCAGCAGCAGTGGGCTTTAAACCCAGAGCTCATCTGTTTCAGTGGTTCTCATTTGGGGTTGCTCAATTATTCTTTCTGCATAGGACTAAGTGAGGATCCCACCTGAGACTTGCTAGCTTACTCACTTATGAGCAGAGTATAAGTTCTGATTTATAAGTGCCTGGGCTCAGACTGCATGTAGGAAAACTGACAGGTGCAGCCACTCAGAGTCATCTGAAAAGGTTTTCTTCCTGTCCTGGTCCCTTTTCCCGAAAAGAACTAGAAGGAAAAGCCAGAATAAAAGTGGCAGCTATTTTCAAGTCTAAACGTCAAGGGCTCATGTCACAGTACTCTTAGCTGTCCCATGTGATAGTGGGTGACAAGCAGCCAACCAAGGGGGTTCAGGCTGAAACCCTGCCTCAGTGTGGTTTCATGTGGCTCAGCAGCTGCACCATCCACAGACCAACGTCACAAGGTATTCTTGGGTGGAGGTAGGAATCCCCGTGAGTTCATGTCAGACTGACTCCCAGGCCTTGCTGCCCATGAATCCAGGTCAGAAGGGCCAATAGGAAAGGCAATATTCTGGTAACATTCGCTTTCTCTTTGCTTCATATTGTAATCCCCCCCACCCCCACCCCAAATTTGGGTTGTAAGAATGAGCGGAAGAAACTGATTGTGCTGTCTGTCTGAGGTAACTAGAGGAACTGTGATAATGACCTTCGTTCTCAGCAGCCACTGAATGAGCAGCTTACAATTACAGTGCAGACGGCCCTGGCTGTGCCACATAAAACTATGATAATTACATCTGTGCCTACTCCTCATTAAATTTCAGGGAAGTCATCCAGTAGTAAATAAGGAGCAATCTTTGCTTTTAAATCGGGGTCATGAGAGTAAACGGGGATTCTGCCATCCCACGTAGTGCTTATGAGAAAGAAGAATTCACTCTAAGCACTGTGCTTAGCTATTCTAGAGGCCTCCAGACTGAGGGAGGCCACCCACCTGGTTCAGATAAGCACCCAGTATGGGTGACCCAGAATCCAAGATTCCTAACACCACCAAGAAACAATCTCAATTGCTCATCCTACTATATCAGTGACAGGAGCAAAATGGATGTTTCGGTTTGACTGCAATAAGTCGGGACAGGGTGGACCCTAAGAAAAAGATGACAAATGTCCTAAGAAGTTAGCCAAGTGTGGGGGACAACTCGTGGGTTCTCAGAACATATTCAACCAAACATCTGTGCTTGTAAGACATCAGTGTTAAATAAATCTCTACTGTGTGTATGAATGTGCCTTAGGCACCATTTCTTGGTTTCAAAGCTCTAGTACCCAGAACCTCCCCGGATAAAGACTAGGCATCCGGACAAGAGTGTCAACGTGTTTGCTTTAAAGAAAGCATGCGAGCCATGAATGTTGGTACAAGCCTTTAATCCCAGCAGAGGCAGGCAGATCACTGAATTCAGAATTTTCCTGGGTCTACACAGAGAGGTCTAAGAGAGCCAGGGCTACACAGAGTGAAACTTTGCCTTGAAAAACAAAATCAATTAATTAGTTAATCAATTAATAATTCCGTGAAATTAGTCTCACATCGGGGTGTAGGGGACACAGGAGCAACAGAATGTGTGTGTGTGTGTGTACAGTCACTCTGTATAACTCCAGCACCTAGCCCTGTGTATCCTCACCAGATCTGACCAGGTCTACCCAAGACTTTTGAGATGCATCTTGGGGAGGACAGGGCCAATCTAGAGTAGATGCTCCCTATCCACTGGCCGTAGGGATTTGCTTCCTCTTCCCTCCTCCAAAGCTCTTCGGAGCTTCTGACTTGGAATGCTCAGCGCTCTGTTTTCAAAGTCAGTTTTGTCTGGAACATTGCTAAGGGCGTTTGTGTAAAGATGAAACTGGCCACTCACAGATTTAACAGTTGACATCCGTGTTCAACAGCAAGAAGACACTGTCTTGTTCTTCAAGTCATGCGTGTGGAAATACAGGGACTTTCAGCCCATGTTGTGGTATAACAGCCTGAGACACAGCTGAGTGAGGGCTAGAGTCAGTCCAATGGCTTTCCTTCTTATTATAGCCACACGAGCAAGAGCTGCAGATTCAATGTACTTGGGTCCCAGCCGCTTCTGACTTGGTTCCCCTAAAGTCACTTGAATGAGTCTCCTAGGATTATCTGTTATGCTGATCTCTCTGAGAAGGCTGGGTTCCCGAAAAAGCCCCCAGTAGGAAGACTGTGTTGTTGAGGCTATTGCCAGACCAGTTCCTCAGTTTACCACCGGAAACTAAAGGGTATGCCCCAGCAGAGGACTGGAGGCTCTACAAAGGAACTGTAGGTGTGCCCCCATAGCTTCCTGCCCTCCAGGTGTGGCATCTCCCTCAGCACATTGCAAATATTCACTGATGTGCTCAGATATGTGTGTGCTGTCCTGGCCCTGCTCACATCCTTGACTTTCTTACCTTCTGCCTGGTGTCTGAGCAAGTTTGACGGAGTTAGGTTTGTTTTTAATGACAATTAAGACCTATCACAAAAGTGGACAATTTGCCCTCCTGGAATGCTGCCCATAATTTTTCCTTGCATTTCTCATTCTGGAAACAGTTAAATTGGTAGTTTGCACATGTCACAAATTTTAAATATGCTTTAGTCTATGCTGTCTGGAGGTGGGGCACCCCTTCCTCTGCATAGCTGTTTGCTGAGAGACGGGGCCTCTGTAAATAGCTGTCACCCCCAGCAAATGCATATTTTGAAAAATCAAAACTCCTCAATTCTGCTAAGCATTTTTCTGCTGAAACATCTTAATTGGGGCTTTCAGTGGGAGCAACATAATTTTACCTGTATGATGTATGTTGTGAATCTCAAAATGAGGTCCGGTTTTAATTATGAATCATGAAATTAGATGTGCAGAAAGCTTTCCCCTGCCCCCACCCCAGCCAGCTTCACACTGTTGTTACTCCAGCACCAGCTGCTTTGTCTTCTTGCCCTCTTTCATGGCTCACATAATTACAAGGTGCGTCCAGCACCTTTCTGGGCTGGCAGGCTTCATCTCTGTGAGTGCTCACAAGCTGTACATGGGCTCGTGGGGGCTGAGACTCTTCCTTCCCCCGAGCCTTCACACTGAGCACATGGTTAAAACTTTTTCCTGTGTGTGTGTCTGTGAATGAGTTCGTGTGCACAGTCAGCCTTCAAGTTACCTACTGTTAAGGTCTGTGATATAGAACGTCCCCCATGGGACCATGCAAGGCACATGACACAAAACCAACTACTCTCAATCCCGTTCTTTGTTCTTAGTCTCTCACAGTCAGGAAAGAGATGGAAATGAACTTCTAAAAGGGTGGCCCACATCTGTAAAATGCCTGTGAATGTTCACATGGGGATACACAGTAAATGCGCACATGTAGACACACAGAGATGCCAACACACACATACAGACATGAAGACCTACACACATACATATGCATATACAGAGGCATACAGACACACAAAAAAGACACATTTATGGATAGACACATTAGACACAAAGAGATATAAACATGCAGACAGACACACACCCACAGACATACAGATACATATTCAAACAATACTTACCGATGGACACACACACACAGACTCCCAGGCAGACACACTTGCACAGACTCCCAGACCAGTGATCCCAGGCCAGGTGGTTGGCTGCATGTGTCCCTTCCAGGATAAACAAAAACACCCAACATGAGTGAGCTCCACCCAACATGAGTGAGCTCCTCAGCCAAGTACTTTCATGTGCTCTAAGGCACACAACCTTGTCTACAGCTTGTGGGCTCATTGCTAGGAGCTCAGACATAGCCAGTCTCTACTAGACCCCAGTTCTAGCAGGCTTCCACATGTCCTGGAGTGGGGGGGGGGGGTGTTATCTCCCCATCTTGGAGCAGAGTCTCAGCTGCTCTGGATCGGCATGAATGGTGAACAGCATTGCCCATACAGCCAGGCACTGGCTCTGTTATGCTCAGCTCCTGGTCTTCATTTGTATGCACTGCCCTGGACCAGGGCAGAAGAACTCCATCAGTTGGAAGCACCCTGGTTTTTATGCATCTGGTGGTGATAGGCCTTGCCATGCAGACCTTGTATGTTAATAGCCATAGGTACAAGCTGTGCTGCCCTGTGTTCTCATGTCTTCCTGCCTGTGTAACTGATTCTTATACCAACCATCTTGTTCCTGCAGATGGACCATGACCCAAGAAACCCTGCATACATTGCCACCCAGGGCCCACTTCCTGCCACTGTGGCTGACTTCTGGCAGGTGAATCTTCTTTTATTAATTTTTCTTTTCTTAAGATAAAATGTTAATGAGTTGTTCCATGATTGACACAGTGGGTTCAATGAAACAAATACAGTCTTGTCTATACTGCTTTTCAGATATTACTTCAGAATTCATGAGTTTTTTGCTTTCTCATCTGAGATGTTTAATGTTTTGATGATTTTTGCTCTTTAGCCATATTATAATTTAACTTTATAAAAGATAAATGAAATGAAATTAATATATATTTACACAATATTTTCTTCAAATGTGCCTGTATTGTTTTATTTTTATGAAAGTGAAAAACATGCCCAAAATACATTTTATCTTTTTTGAGGGTTTTTAATTTTATATTTCAAAGGCCATCCTGGTCTTTTCATCCAGCACAATCCTGCATCACCCCAAATGAGTCTGAGACTTGGAAACTCATTCTAACATGAACAAATGAGGACAGAATTACACAGGTCAACAGAGTGCCCCTTGCTGACCAGGATAAATAGGACCAGGTTTGGGGGAGGACATGGTACGTCACAGGATTGGGGATGAAGCCTGGTGGGTCATCCACTGGAATACAGGGCTAGGCTCCCCCAGCAGCAGGTTGTAGCTTTGGGCCTTGTATTAGCCCACAGGGATCCTGGAACAGAGGCAGGGAAGAGCAAGACTGCTGGGTGTGGAGCAGTAGACCCAGGGGAGAAGGGCAGACAGTGCAGCCATGTATAGGCCCAGTGCTGCGAATCAATGGAGCTGCAGCAGTGTGCTGACCTAAGACCAGATTACTCTGGATTGCTTGATATAGACTAATCTGCCAAAGGTCAATAAATCAGCTGGCATTCCAGACTTTTGCTCTCTTCTCCCCAGTCCTGTAAAAAGGAAATGCCAAGGAAGGGGTCAGGATGCCTGCAGCTGCTCACGGCACTTTGCCTCCACACATACTGAGCCTCAAATTTTATCACCTGCTTTGTGGGCAAGATTCACCAACCAGGAGGGGTGAGGCTGAGCATGGAACACATCCACATGACCACCGTCTCCTTCTATCGGCCTTCCTTATGCTACCAGGAAAAGCAAAATGAAGCAGGCTCCCTGAGCTGCCCTGCAGATAGATGCTCTTGAGTGTGGCATAGAACAGGTGACCTTTGCTGCAAGATTGTTGTTGAACACATTGGTGTCCCTTGACTCAGAGAATAGTTAGGTTCCCTCCATGTTAAACACACAAGAGTGTCAGTCCTGAAAGAAAACCATCACTCACAAGAAACTTGGGCACACCGTCTTCAGAAGACTTGTGTGTGGAACCCCCCACTTCAGTCTTCTTGAAGTGACTTGTCCATCCAACTGCTCAGAGTTAGTCAGGAAGAAAGAGAGAGAACGTTCTGAATCACATGACAGGACAAACATGCTCACAGGATCCCAAGTCAACTATGATCCTGCCCAAGTGAACACATGGAGGAATGGCGTCTGGTTCCACCACCTTTACCAGCTCACTCACCAACAGGTGCAGTGCTTCATGTATGTCAGGGTCCTCTCACCAATACAGCCACAGCCCACTGAGGGGTGGGAACAGCAACTGCTCACACCCACTTCCCACTCTTAGATCATAAAAGACATAAAACCCGTATATTTAAATGTGCACGAGAACTGGGCAGATATCTACACTCTAAACTATTATGTCTACTTCCCTGCCAATAATCCCTAGATATGACCTGCCATATTCTGCCTGGGCTGCTCTTAAACTGACTGGCCAGCCCTCATGGTCATGTTTTCAAGATTCATCTACTCTATGGGGTCTTCTCTTCCTCTACCTTACCTTCTCTTCTCTTTTCTCATGGCCTGCCTCAGATCCCAAGTCCAGGAACTGAAACTCTGCCTACCTCTCTTTTGCCCAGCTGTAGGCATCTTTATTCACCAATCGAGGATGACTTGAGAGGCAAGGTTACATAGCATCACTTGATCTGTGTGAGGATCTTCTCATTCCTGTGGCACCCAGGTCCAGTAATTAACATTACAATACATAGCAACAGATCAGTCTGAACAGTTTAAAATTAAGGAGCAAGGTTTGCACATCAAAGACTGATAAAACATGAGAGAATTCAGCATTACAATACATAGCAATAGGCCAAGCCTCAACAAACCTTTACACTGTAATCTGTGAGACTAGGAGGTTCATCTTTTGAATCATGGCTAGAGTCAGAGAGTTTAACTTGTCTTCTGCTTATTGTAGACTGTTGCTGTAATTGCTAAAGATGGTTCATTTCATCACTATGCATTGACCACAGGACATTTTAGAGAAAACAACTCTAATTGGAAATACCAAAGGAAAAATTTCAGTGAGATGAAGTACAGGGTCAGTTGAGGCACACTTCAATTCTAATTTAGCATAGAATTCTGGGAGACAGGACATTTACATTGGTAACAGCTATTCTACATCCAGAAGCACCCGTGGCCTATAGGTTCTGTGCCTTAGGATGACAGCACACTTGAGCTTGGTGAAGCCTTGGAGGGGTTGTGCACAGAAGACCAAGAAGAAGAAGGAGGAGGAGGAGGAGGAGGAGGAGGAGGAGGAGGAGGAGGAGGAGGAGGAAGAAGAAGAAGAAGAAGAAGAAGAAGAAGAAGAAGAAGAAGAAGAAGAAGACCAACAACAACAACAACAAAAAGAAGAAGTAGAACAAGAAGGACAAGAACAAGAAGAAGAACAAGAAGAAGGGAGAGGAGGAAGAAGAGGAGGAAGAGAAGCAACAATGGCTTACCACATCCCTTCCATCAAGATTCCTGATTTATACATGTGACTACTTCAGGGAGTAGCCAGGGTTACAGTTAGGAGATGTGCATGCCTACAAGGTAAGCAGAAAGATTGTTGCCTGCACCCATCTCAAGGATGCCACCTTAGAGGATTATAGCCAGGAGCTACACAACAAGCAGACAGAAAAAAAGGGGCATTAGCTTGTCAGCACCTGCAGCTCCAGCTGGTCAGCCACCATGCCATGTGTCTGAAGTGCCTACACCCACACAACACAGCTCTTTCTCACTATCTGTCTTCAAGTTAAGATGAGTATTCATACTCACACACACACAAACACATACAAACACAAATGGACAGTTACCTTTGCTGCTGGCTAAGCAGCATGCACAGAGAAAGCCCCTACCGTCTAAAACTTCTCTCAGTCCAGAAAGCCTCCCACAGAAATGTGAGTACAGTTTTAAGGGATAAAACTCCATGTGCAGTGCAGCACAGGCTGTGGGCGTCAGACCACGGAAAGATGCTATCTTCCTCCTCCTTTGCACATGAGAACTCCCAGCCTCCAACAGGAACAGGTGTTTTGACCAAAGAGCTAGAGACAATGTTACAGAAAGTTGCAACAAGAAAGCTTCAAGAAAGCTTGGTGCCAGCAAGCGGTGCTCAACCAGGTGCCTCCCTGGATTATACCTTGTTAGCCATGAGCGAATTTCCATGGGAAAGGCCAGGGTGGAGTAGTCTGAGGGGGAACAATGGAGAAAGGCTGCAATCCTTTCTTATAGCTACTGTGACTACACACAGTGAGCCAGTGGCAAAGACAGCAGGGTTCCTTGTCAGCCCTGATGGCCAGAAGTCCCATGGCATAGTGGACTGGGTCCTTGTGTCCCTACTGAGAGAGGTTCTGCTAAGGACTCTCCAGCTTAAGCATCATGACTGTTGGCAGCATCTGACTTGATCTCTACCACTTCATGGCCTTCTTGCTTTGTGTCCAGACTCCTCTCCTGATCCAGGAATTGGCCTCATAGTCCATCCTGAGCATTGGGACTTAATCTTGACTTGAACTCACTGTGCAGATCAGACTGCCTTGAACTCCTGATCCCTGACCTCCCAAATGCTAGGATTACAGGCATGTGTCCCCACACCTGGCACAGGTACTGTTTATGAGTGATGCCACATTTAAAGGTTCTGACTGGACACAAGGGCCATCATCCATCCTCTAGGACTTTCTGAAGAGCTCACCAGCTCCATCCTCACACACTGTCAGCTCACCCACCCACTGTTGCAACCACACTGTGTACACACTTGTTAAACTATGCTTGTTTAATGATGACAGTATTAAACTCTGTATGTCTTCAAGACAGCCATACAGTTTGTTAAATATTTTAATTCTGCAGTTGGTCAGGTCTGTAGATGACAAACCCACATCAGAGAGGACGGACTGCTGCCTGGGGCTGGGGAGCCTCAAGCTAACCCTTTCCAAGAAGCATCTAGAACTTCCTCCACGGGAGACAGAATAAGGGGTCAGCAATGGATTTTTCTCAAAGAGTAAACCATTTGAAATAAGACAAACTTTAGGCTTCCTGTGACTGTGATTTCAGCACTTGGGAGTGCTGAGGCAGGAGAATAGCAATCTCAAGGCCAGCATGGGCAACAGAGTGAGACTCTGGGGAGAGAGAGAGAGAGAGAGAGAGAGAGAGAGAAACACTAACGTATATCTCAAAGGAGGAGTTAGAGCATCATAAGCAGGGCATAGGCAGGTTTCTCTCTCTCCTCCACTTGCTTTCACTGTGTCTGGAACTATGTGTCTGCTTCTGTGACCACAGTTCAGACAGTTGAAAAATACAATCAGAGACCACCAGAGAATTCTCCGGAGCAGCCAGGATGACAGTGTTCTACAGCCACAGGAGGAAAGGAAACCCACCTAGGAGAGAGGTAGTCAAGGGTCCTCAGCAGCCAGTGCCACATGTAGGCTCCACTCACCTGCTACACCATCACTGCTGAAGCCCTGGAAAGTTTTGCCTGGAAGACTATGGCAGGTGGGAGGAACCCTGCCTCTTCCACCTTGGAAGGGCTGTTCACAGGCCAGTAGAAATTTTTAACACGGAAATATTCATTGGACTTGTGAGATTTCACTCTCCTATTGGGGACTTCTGAATAATTCCCAGGACATCGTAATTCCTAGTGTCCCTGTCTCTGGTACTCACAGCTTTTCCCACCCTCTTCCCCCCCTCCCCATGGGTAAGGGCCTACTGCTCTTTGGAAAATGTAAATCCATGCTTTGGTCTCTGTGCCTAGGACATACAGATCTCAGATCATCCTCTAGAAAAGACTCTTAGTCTACAAGGTGCCTCCCACTTACCCACTGGGCCATGTGGAGTGGAAGGCAGGTGCACATGATAGGAGGGACAGAGACAGAGGAAAGGAAGTAACCTTCAGTGCACACTCTCATATGTGAGACCCTGGACAGGCACCTGGTCTCATTTGACTGCCTAACCATCCTATGGAGATATAGCACAAGGCCCATGTGACATTGCCTGGGACACTTAAGAGTTGTCATAGTCACATATAGAAAGCAGAGCCGTGGGTGCTACATACATGGAGAGAAGAATCGGTGTTAAATAGAGACAGTGCTTCATCTTAGGAGGACGGGAATGTTCTGGAGATGGATGGTAGGAATTCCTGCCCGACAGTGTGAATGTGCATACTGTCTTCAAACTGAGCACTGAGAAAGAGTTAATTGTACATTATACATATTTTACTCATGGTTTGAAACATGAACCATGAGTCAGATTCTAGCCAGGAGAAGCAGAAGTTCTGAAGCCATGCCTGACCTGCCAAGGCCACAACTTGGTTAAGACAGAACACATTTTAAAACCAGATCCAGGTGACTTGCAAGTGCGTTTTTATTACACCATGGTTCTTGCAAGTGCAGAGGCTCCAGGGATGGGACAGGTATTCCTGGCAAACACATCTTTAAAGAGGAAAGAGAAAGGCAGAGATTCTGCTGTGCTGACCTTTGGCATCAAAGAGCCAAGTGTTTAAGAAGCAGTGCTTAGTCCCAAGGCATAGGCATGGAGAGCCACATTCTTCTTGTGTATGAAATGAATTGAAGGATTTGGAGGGGGTGGGTCTCCATGAGTACAGAGCAATCTTCTCAGGCAGGGAGACCCCCACACCTGTTCTATGCCCACAAAGGCACAGGACAGTATTCCCGGACAGAGATACCCATGCATGCTCAGTGAAGAACTAAAGATGGCTACAGGTGATGGAACAAGGAGCAGCCATGCAAACATCCAGTCAGTTCTCATCACTGACCTCTGACCCTTGATATACCTCCTCACTGTCCTCCTCAGCCTGCCTGAGCACCTGCCTCTGAAGGCTACAGTTGTATGATAAACCTGAGCAAAGAACCAGGGAGGCTGAAAAATGGATGAGGGGGTATCCTCCCATATCACAGTGACCTGGAAACTTGGGGCTTGCAGTGATGTGGTAGAATGCTGATCATCATGGTGTTTAAGCTACCCACAGTCCAGGCTGGTGTCTGCTGTCTGGCCATCAGCTGTAGCATCACCTTCACAATGTTCTTTTTCTCCAGTCGGGCTACGCATTGTCCCCAGTGCCACCAAGGGTCAAACCCTTCATCTTCTAGACACAGTCCCAGCATACCTCAGTACTGGTCCCCCACCAACTCATAAAAACATCTCAATCATTGGATGTTAAGGCCCATGGTCTGTCAGGTGCTGGCTGCCATTCAGACTCATTCCAATGTACTTGTGCCTCCAGATAGACCCGTGTCCATCCGTAAGCTTTGTCTTCACCCAGCATTCCTCATGACCTGGGGCTTGAACACAGACGTAATTGTGTGACATGATTCCACGATGACTCACATCCCTAGCTACCATTAGCTCCAGACACACATGGCAACTCAGTCATACCCATCCCTGTCTACTCTTGTTTACTGGTGACAAGAGGGAGCCCCGATTCTGCTGGCTCAGCGTGAGCACAGAGGGAAGTGAGCACAGAGCAGAGAGCTCACTGAAAAGTCCATATCCGAGAAATGCAAAGGGAGCCAGAAATGAGGACAGTTCTGTGGGCAAACTTAACTTTCCAGGACTTTGAATTTCAAGTGTTTCATCCCCTGGGTTTTGGATGCACGTATTCACAACCTCTTAAAGGTGAAAGCAAGCAAGCAAACAAACAACTGCAACAAACTCTCTACAGACTTCCTAACCTAAATCTGGGCTTGGTCTGGGAGTTGTGACTAAGATCGTGGTCAGAGGCCATTACAGGAAGAAAGGACACATCGGTTCCCTTGTCACGCAAACATTTAAATTAGACCAGGATTGTTTTTAACAGGTATTTGTGGATCTCTACTTTGTCTTTCCCCTTCTTGCTGACGTGATGAAAAGAAATTCCCTTTGAGATCAATTTAAAGGAGAGAGGATTTATTTGACTAGTTTGAGATCGTAGTCCATTAGAGTGGGAATGTCACAGTAACAGAAAGAGGAGAGAATTGGTCACACTACATGCACAGTCAAGAGCCGGTGACAGTGAACACATGCATGCAGGCTCAGCTCTCAAACCAGAAAATGGTGCCTTCCATATTCGGGGTGGGTCTTCCCACCCCAATTAACTCAATTAAGAAAACACCTCACAAATGTGGTCACAGGCCAACCTAATCCGGACACTTTCTCATTGAGAGCCCTCCCCTTCCCAGGTGATTCCACAGTGTGTCAAGTGGACAGTCACAACTAGCCAACACACAGCTGAAAATAGCCTGGTTAGGTTATTTATTTATTTATTTATTTATTCATTCATTCATTCATTCATTCACTTTACAACCCAAATCAGTTTCATTCTCCTCCCAGTACCCCCCACACAAATCCTCCTTCCCATTCCCCCCTCTCCTACTCCTCTGAGAAGGCCCTCTGGGTATCCCACCCCACCCCCACCCTGGCACATCAAGTCTTGGAGTGACTGGCTAGTTTTTATGTGTCATAACAGTCCCCTTTCCTCATCCCTGTCCTCCTCTGCCTCTTCTTTGTCCTCCTCCTCCTCCTGCTCCTCTTCCTTCTCTTCCTCCTCCTCCTCTTCCTCCTCCTCCTCCTCCTCCTCCTCCTCCTCCTCCTCCTCCTCCTCTTCCCTCTCCTCTTGTCTAGAAAGAAGACTGGGGAGGGAGACAGAGGAGAGTGTGACACCCAACAGAAGCCCTTCTCTCTAGGGAGACTCCACACATTCACTTGAAACTGGGCTGCAGGCTGGAGACGCAGGATTCTAAGTGACCCTCAGAGAGCGTCATGATGTGCCAAACAACTGGCAACAAATAGAAAGAACTTGAGTTTATGGGGGCTGCTATATTACAAATGGTGGTCAATCCAGACACAGAAAATCAGCTCAACAAGCATGCAGGCTGTCACATCTGTTCATGAGAATGGTTAGGTGGTTTCCAGTGAAGTACAATATCCCTTAATTTTATGTTTTCTCTCTTCCTTGGACAAAACATTACCAGAGGAAGCAAGTAACAGGCAGAAATATCATTTTCCACCAGCCGTCAGACTGATCCTCTGTGGCAGGTGGACATAGGATCTGCTCATCAGATATATGATGCGTGCTGCTTCATGTCACCTCTGGGTATCTGCTCTAAGGGGGTAGACACCACACTAATGTGTTTCCTCACTAAGAAGATGTCAGAGTGTTGGCAAGATGGCTCACTGGATAATGGTGCTTGCTGCCAAGCCTAACACTCTGAGTTCAGTCCCAAGGAACTCACATCGTGGAAGGTGAGAAATGACTTCCACAAGTTGTCCTCTGATATCCACATGCATGCTGTGGCATTTGAATACATTTACACACACACACACACACACACACACACACACACACGTCACATAAATGTAATAAAAATTTAAAGATGATATTAGATCTGGATATGGTGGCGTATACCTATAATACCAACACTAAGGAGACTAAGGCAGGAGGCTTGTGACATTGAGGCCAGCCCGAAGCTGGGAGCACAATGCAGGTCATGGGGCCTCTGTGGACCACAGGATGTCCCAGACGAGCTGTTTTTGTCTTTGATCTACTTAGCCCTGGGAGTCATCAGTGAACATTCTTGTGCATCTGCAGTTGCCCTTCCCCCCAATCATTTAATCAGCTTCCTCTTCATTGGGCTCAACCTGAAGCAGACATGAGATGCACGGTCATGATTGGGAAGTGCCTAGCTTTCTCGGGAGAAAAGGCAGGCTTCCAGTACATACAGCTTCAGCATGCTGCAAATATGCCTATCTTAAAAAATTAGAAACCGGTTTTCTGTGCATCCAAGCAGGACATGGGCAGACTCCAAGGACCTTTGATAATGATGGCTTTAAATTATCTCTTTTTTACATAAACATACAGTGTTCTTTTTGGTTTTGTAAATAGAGTGCTTACTGGAGGCAAATCTCTGCTGTCAATGTTTGAATTTTTTAAAGATTTATTTATTTTTATTTTATATGCATGAGTGCTTGTCTGCATGTATGTGTGTGTGCACTATGTGCATAGGGGACCCTATAGGGCCAAGGACATCAGATCCCCTGGGATGGAGATACAGGTGATTGTGTAGAGTCTGGATCCTCTGCAAGAGCAGCAAAGTGCTCCTAACCACTGAGCCATGTCCCCACCCCCACAATGGTCCTTTTTTAAAACTGCCTTGTGCTTTCAATTAAGCACAGACTGTCTGGTTAAAATGGTAAGAAGACTAGGATCTCATCTGTAGGAGAGGAAGGCCTAAAGATGTAAGCATGAGTAACGCCAAGGTAGGGTGAAAGCGTCAGTCTGTCGCCAGAGGTCTGAGTAAAAGAAGTTGTGTTCTGCCTGAGGAACCAGGGATGCTTCCCCCCAAAAGGCTTGACTTCTTTACTTGGATCTCATGGGGCTTTGACAGAGTGGTTTTGTTGTGGTAGTGGTGGTTACTGTTGGTTTTTGTTTTTCAGTTGTACATATTTGTTTTGGTTGACTAGTGAAGTGAGATTAAAAACACCCGTCTTACTCAGTTCCCATTCTGTGTAGGAAATGCCTCAGGACCCCTCTCATCAGGGCCCACAGCACAGTATAATATTATGGGCTGTCAGCAGCTCATCAGCAGAATATACTCATTACTCCTGAAGGTTCACACCCAGAGCCAACATGTCTTCACATGCATGCACACTCTGGACTCCAGGACACTGCTCTTGAGTTTGACACTTGAGCACCACATGTGAGTGGGTTGTAGGTGTTTGTTTCTCTGCCAGACTGATCACTCAGCAATATGTCCTCCGATGTGCTGCTGTTTTCTGGGCTGATAGTGTCCCATGGTGTGAGTGGCTGCCATTCTATATCTTGGCTGCTAGGAACTGAACATGGGATTCCAACCTGCTCATCTCATCTCCTTTGATCTGTACCCAGAGTTGGAGGGCCGGGTTTTAGGGTGCACCATTTTTATATTTTGAGGAACTCATCTTCCACTTCATGCCCTGCCCCCATGCACACAGCTGTAAGGCTCATTCTGTTTCTCATGTGTGCAAACGTGCACACGCACATGCATGTGTATGTAAGGGAATGTATATGCGCATACAAACATAGAGACTAGAGGGCAATACCAAGAGCCTTTCTCAGTTTATCCCCATCTCATTTTTTGAGACAGAATCTCTCACTGGATCCGGAGCTTGCCAGTTCAGTCAATGAGTGCCAGAGTCCCACCTGTCCCTGCCTGCCCAACAGTGGGTTTATAGGCAGATATGAACCACTGTGCTTAGCTTTTATATGAGTGCTGGAGATCTAAACTCAGATCTTCATGCTTGCCCAGCTGGTACTTCCCCGGCCCTCCTCATGGTACAGATGCATACTTTCCTGGTGATCTAGTTGAGCATCTTTTCTCACCTGTTGGCCATTTGCACATCTTAGAGATGATGTCTATTCAGACTCCTTGCCCATTTTCAGT
Organism: Rhynchomys soricoides; assembly: GCA_019843965.1. NCBI lineage: Eukaryota > Metazoa > Chordata > Mammalia > Rodentia > Muridae > Rhynchomys > Rhynchomys soricoides. The sequence goes on along the minus strand of JADRCH010000316.1, from coordinate 1,172,524 downwards.
TTGGTTGGTTTTCCTCTCCTGGTTAAATATGTAGTCTTTCAAAATGACTCTGAGGAGAAACAGTGTTTCTTTTTCCTCTGCTTTAGTTGACTTTGGATTTGAACAGAACTAACATTTTTCACTGTTAGTGGATAGTTAGAACAGTACAGTGATATACCCATTTGCTTGAGCTACCATGACAAAGTAGCACAAACTGGTTGGAATAAAATATCTAAAACATTCTTCCAGAGTTGTACAGGCCAAAGTCTGGAACTCAAACATGGATAAGGCTGTGATCTCCAAAGCTTGGAGAGAATCCTTGTAGCTCCTGGCATACTTTGGCTTGGAGCCATATCCTTCCAGCCCCAGCCATCTTCCTTTGACTGTATCTGCTACTACCTGCTGTCTCCTTTTCTATAAGGGAGCTATCCTGGGGAATTAAGATGGGCTATCCTCTGGCAGGGCCTTATCTATTCTGTATTTCAATAGCAATCTTATCTTCAAACAGGGTGGCAGGTACAAGAGCTTAGGACTCCAATGTGATCTTTGGGAAAGACACAGTTCAACCCACAGTGAAGAACAGCAGAGTTTTAAGTCAAAATGGGTTTTTGTGTCAGTAAACTTACTCAGTTGGGTTAAATAACAACCAAAGAGTGCACTTCATGTTGAGTAGACAAATGGTCTAAATTACTTCCTTTGACTCTTTCCATTTGTTTGTTGCTGAGCAATCCTAATGAAGATCCTTCTGCAAGGTAACTAGACCAAGTGTCATTGGAAGTTTCTACACCTCTGGTAGATAGGACAAGACTGGTATCATGTTTAATGGGTTTTACTTCTGCCAAGATCCACTGGATGACATTTGTCTGTGGAATAGAATCTTAAAGGTAGACTCCAGGACCCTGGTCCCCAGACATACTTAGATCATCCTCTGGCTTCAATGCAGGTTCTAAGGAGAGACACCGCATTTGAGACAAATGCACAAGATGGGGCATCCCCAACACTTCCTTGGCCCACAGCTCACAGCCTGAAGTCTACACCTGGGACCCAGAATCAAAGGTTCTGTCCCTTTGCCTCCATCTGCTTGTGGAGTTTCTACTCACTGTCTGGGAATGGTGACCCACTGTGACTCTACAAGCAGAGGGAGTCATGAGTGGAACTGCAGACACCAGGACTTAACACAACCCCTACCTATGCTCAGGACTCCCTGTCTCATCAGAGGTCTCTACTCAAATGCCTCACACCTATGTTAGATAGCAGAGAAGACCCAGAATGAGAATGTTCTACTGTCCGGTGCTCAGACAGATGAAAGTTCCAGAAACATGAGAAATTATATTGATTCATGATTTACAGAAACTTGCCAAGATGATCAAGTGTGGAGAGATTGAAATTGACTTGGGTGGCCACATTCCCACCCAAAATCTGAATTAAAATTACCGGCCAGACAATGTTGGTAAAAACCTAGGCCAGCTGTGAGAGCCCTGATTTCCTGCCTAGGAAGGGACTTGAGAAAATGTCATCAGACTTTACAAGCAGCTTGTGCCCAGCCAGGCTGCGATCTATCTGATTTAGTAAATTCCCTCTTTGCCTTTATACATGCTGACCTAAAACGAAATATTATCCCCTAGGGTGCCTTTGAGATTGTTTGTTTAAATTAAGTTTCATTTGGATTTAATCTTAACCAAATCTTCCGAGAGCCAGGCAGGCGCCCTGGAAGGAAGCACTGTGCGCGCGCGAACCAATCAGAGAGGCTGTAGAACCTGGAGGACCCCTCTGCAAACGAAGGGCTCGGTAATGTCACACTTGGGCAGCGCAGGCAGTGTGCTAGATGATGGTTTATGGTCTAGATCATTGTATTTTTATTACACTCATAAAATCTGTGTTTCTCCTCATTTTCGTAATGGCTTCAATGAGCACCTCCGCTTTCCAAAGGCACAGTAAATCGTTCTGTGATGGGAGCCCTGATTTGGTGGAGCAGGTTGGAAAGCTTACAGTAGGAAACATAAGCAGAATTCTCATCTTACCAGACTGGCACTGGGGCAAAAAGATGTGCGTGGGCTCAAGTGTGATTCATACTTATTTGCGGGCTTTTTCGTAAATACTTCAGGAGGTTTCCATTAAGTTCCAATATAAATGATGCACAGTGAGATGCCTTAAGAGTATTGACTGTTTCCATCCCACAGGAATATAAATCAATACAGAAGGAGGAAAACGCGCACACATGTCTGACTTTTAAGATGCAATTTAATGGAGGAATCTAATAAACTGAATGGTGTTGAGAAAGCATTTTCTGTGTGATACCTGTGTGCTCCTTAAATAACAAGATCTTAATCGGATTTTTACATCTGCATTTAAAAGAAATGGAAGCTCCCTTGGATACCAATTTTACACCTAAATGCAGGTGCTTGTAGATACTTATGTGATGTTAATTCAGGCCATGACAGGGAAATCAGAGCGTTCTTCATCCTGTACTGTACTGTGGGGTGCTGACAGAAATCTACACATGCCATGCCTGAGTAGCCCCCTCGTAAACACCTGCGATATTGAACACAGAGGTTTAACATCTCAAAGTGAGAGGTTGTGTTTACAAAGATGGTGACTGAGGGGCCCTTCTGCGTGACATGCATGTGCGCGCTGTGTGCGCTGTGTGTGTGTGTTCACTGTGGTTTAGATGTGACTCCCGTAAGTTATTATCTAAGTTTCAGACTGTTGTCATCTGAATGGTACACAATGTTTGGGCAGACTCTGTTCTGCTCTGTGAATAAAGGCTTTTTCAGAGCCTACTTCTGATAGGATAACTAGCTCCCTGATAACCATGTGAACCAACATGACCATCAAACAAACGAAAACAACAACAACAAAAACCCAGTGGCAACAGCTTTCAGTCTGCTTACAGAACAGGGTGTTTTCCACCAGGCTCATTCAGCCTGAATCAGTTTTGTCTTATATTCTAGAAAGTTTCTTTTCTAGACCAAAAAAAGTTGTGGGGCATGATGGCACACTCCTCAAACCCTCACACTGGGGAAGTGGAGGCAAACAGATTTCTGTGTCCAGCCTGGCCTACATAGCGAGTCCCAGGCCACATGGGGAGACTCTGCCTCAAAACATAAAGTTGGAAAGCAACAGCCAACGAGTTTAGAGCAAAACTCATTGAGTGTTTTTTTTTAAAATATCTCATGAAACCTATAGAATATGGAGAATATGGAGATAATGTATTCCGAGGGGTGAGGCAGCTGCAGTGTGCAGGGTCTAAGGAGAAAGAAATGAGTTTTCCGTGAGTTGAATAATTGGAGACTGTCTTTGACCATAGTAACCACGAGTTCTGTGTCACCTGCAGATGGTGTGGGAAAGTGGCTGTGCTGTCATTGTCATGCTGACACCCCTCTCCGAGAACGGCGTCCGGCAGTGCCATCACTACTGGCCTGATGAAGGCTCCAACCTCTACCATGTCTACGAGGTACCGGGACCGGGTGCCTACTCAGGGCCCTGGCAAGAAGCACATGTCTCTAGTCCTCATCAACAACCTAACCTGTGGGGCTAGGACATCCCCAGGGAGGGCTGTCAGCACCTTTGACTCAGAGGGATCCAGGTGTTATGCAGTCAAGAGACCCAATGCCTTACACTGCTACCTAGTTGGGGATAAACTCAGGAATAAATGTGGGCATTCCATATCACAGTTGTATTAAAGTCTAAAGACTGGTAGGAAGGGGAAAAAATTGTCCATCTCGCAAACGTGGCCCAGGTTTCAAATAACAAATATTCAAGCAAGGTCTATTTTCACCCATATCCTAGTGGCTGGTGGGTTTTCTTGCCTGAGCTATGTGTCTGTAGTATTTGACCTTTTTGCCAGGGGCAGATTTCCCTTGCTGGGTTTTCTACACATACCTATTTAGGCTAGAAAGGACTGACATGGGGAACGTGTTCGAGGTTTCACAGGAGCCCTAGCAGAGCATAAGAGGAAGCCATAGTCTCTAACCTAGGGAAATATAGGGCTCCTCAGTATCTGCTGAGTCTTATGTTCCCTGATCTATACTAGGCACCAGTAAACCGAGAGCAGACAGGGGACCTTGGAGCAAAGCAGACCTCGCCTCACCTGTCTGTCTCCTCACCATAGTCTCCTCTCTCCCCAAACACACCACTGTGTTCTGTAGTCTTGGGCTCACATGTTTTGCTAATCTGTCCCACCAGGTCAATCTAGTCTCTGAGCACATATGGTGCCAGGATTTCCTGGTGAGAAGCTTTTACCTGAAGAACCTGCAGACCAACGAGACTCGCACAGTGACCCAGTTCCACTTCCTGAGTTGGTATGACCAGGGAGTCCCTTCCTCCACGAGGTCACTCCTGGATTTCCGCAGGTAAAACAAAGAGCATGCTGCAAACTGTAGCGATTAGAGCGTGCACAGACAAGCCACTGGCATGTGGGCTGGGCCAGGTCTCTCAGGTTTTGAGATGCTGCCTTCAATGCAACAACTGGACAGGAAGAGGAAGGGAGAGAGGGAAGGGTGTAGTAAATACCCCTGTTCAGTATGAGTTACTGTCCGTCACCAGTGGTGATAAACGTGAGGCAGCAGGCATTGCAAAGCTCTGCAAGTGTGGGCATGATTTGCTAAGATTCTGAAACCCACCTAAGACTTATATCCCATACAGTTTAGTAAAGTCAGATTTTTCATCTAGCTACTCATCTGCCAGCCAGGCTAAGGAAATTTTGCCCGGGAAAGGCCAGGTTCTAGAATAGAGAGTCTTGTATAAAAGCCTAAATATATTGAGCACACGAATGTGTATGTGTGTTTAGTGCAGTTTTGAAAGTGACAGTCTTTTTAATGCACTCTATTTTTCTGGTTTGTTTGTTTGTTTGTTGCTCCAAATCAGGCAGCCATTCAAAAACATTGTCCTCCTTTCGAAGTGTCTTTATTGAGCTGTTGAGATGAATGCTAAACTTTCTTACAGGAAGATATTGACAATGTAAAACAAAGAAAAATGTGAGGTAGAAGCGCTGTTTGCCTGTCACACTGGTGATAGGTCAGTGCTGCCCAAAGTGGTACTAAGCGCAGAGATGTCAGTGCCAAGTTCTGTGTCCCACAGGTAGCTAACTGGAAGCCTGCCCTCCCTGCAGATTCTCAGACAAGGAATTAGGGAGCCAGAGTGTTGTATCACCAGATGATTTAACAGCCAGTTCTTTGTCCTCGAGCCTTAAGTTAGGGAGAGTTTTGAGATAGAAATGGAGCCAAGACGGGCCTGGGCTGCTTAAATCCCCATCTTACAAACTCTGAGGCTTAACAGGATACTGCCTCTTTTACCTTCTAGTCCACACTGGAAAAAAAAAAAAAAAATGCAGACAGGGTCTCCCTATGTAACCTCTGGCTATTCTGGAACCATGTAAGCCAGGCTGGCCTCAAACTCACAGAGATCTGCCTGCCTCTGCCTTTCAAATGCTGGGAATAAAATTTCTTTGTTCGAATAAGTCATTCTTTGGAAAGAAATTCCATGAAAGAGTTTGAGGAATTTAGTACCAAGGCCAGTGTGGCTCCTGCCCAGCTTTCACCTCCCCTTTCCACCCCAGTTTCCTAGCCACTAGACCCTTCCCAGTACAGACCTCCTGAAGATACTCTTAGGGAGTCTTTTGCTCATGACTGGCAAAGTGGATGCAGCTATGCAGATGGCTGTCCACCTCACTACCCGTCTCTAAGCGCATCCAAGGGGTTTGCACATATATGTGTATAGGCCCATGTCTGTATTCATATATGGAATGGAACATACCCATATCCAGCCCTCAAGGTTCATGACACACCATGGAGAAAATCAGAATCCCCAGGTATCCCCAACTCCAGAGTCTGAGGAGACATGATCCAAGGTTTATGTAACATCATATAGAAAACAGACTCTGAGCCCCGTGTTGCATGCTTCAGTGGGGGAGAAAGCTTTCCTTTGAAGCTTTGCACAGGACCCAGCAGCTCAGTTGAGGACCCTTTTACCTTTTCTTTATCCTGGATAGTTGGCACAAATGATCACACTCTCTGGATACCCTGGCTTAAGAAATGAGGTTGCCAGTGTCAGCTGGATGGATAGGAAGCCACCTCTGTGGACCCCACTTTGTTACGGGGAGGGGGTTCTAGTCTTGGAACAATAGCCTAGTGTTCTCAGCAGGCCTGGGGTGTGTGTCAGGCACCCAAGATGTGTAATTAACTGTTGCTGGAGCCCAGGGGGCACACATTTACACTTTAAAGAGAAACTGCTAAGAGATAATTAGAGTCACATGTGAGGGCTTGGCTCTACAAACCTCTCTTCTCTCCCCCTGTCTCCGTGTTCTCTCTCTCCCTCCCTCCCTCCCTCCCTCCCTCCCTCCTCTCCTTTCTGCACCTCTTGCTGTGTTCCATGCATCCACTAACGCTGCTCACTGTCAAACCGACAAACCCTTACTTTGCCAGCTACTTAGCGGTGGCCGGTGTCATTTTTGTGACGTTGCAGCTAGTAATATGAGCCCAGTTGCATAGTCACAAAAGTGATCATTGGAAACTGTGACTGCAGCAGGGACATGGGGGCCCCTCTCTGAGCCTCTAACGACCTCACCTGACTTTGCTTGCTGTTCGTTTGCATGGCGACTCACTCAGTGACCAAGGGTTGGTTTGTATTGCTAACGGTTCCTTCTTGGGGAGATCCTCCTGCAAAAGTTCACATAGTATCCATTTCTGCTCAATGTCGGAGACCTCGCTTGCTGGTAACCTGTCTAAGAGCAAAATGAGACAACCGTGTATGCTCATCTTCATGAACAACAAGCCCTTGCATCTCAGGTCCTCGGATGAACACATGGGCTCTCTGTCTGATGGTTTTGCTTTTCTATCTGTGGTATTTCATGCTGTAATAACCTGTGGTTTCTTGTTAATAAAGTTCTAAGCTATGATGCCACAAGTGTTTCCATCCACCATGTCTCACACCCAGCCGGGGTTAAATGTAAATATGTCTGACACAGGGAGGGTCTGGTGTGGGTATGAAAATTTCTGTGAGATCTCTCAAAGGCCTCCTGGGGCAACCAATCTGGAGAAAACATACCTTAAGCCTCCTGTAGAGGAAGTTGGGGCCACAGGAATGGAGATCTGAGTGGCAGCCACTTAGCCTGGGTCACACTCCTACCTAGAGCAATTGTGGGTGCATTCTGCCACCACGGGTGTGAGAGTTAACAGCGCTCTGCGTTACAGATCCCTTTTCTTACGGTGCATCTTCTATTCTTGGTCCCATCTGGAAGGCAGCACAGAGTAAGCCTGTAACTAGCCAGCCATCTGTGGGCATGCAGACAGTTTCCCAACCCACAGTAGCTAAACATACAGCATAGCCAGGAGTCAAAGGCATGGTCTATGGTTGTTCCTGTTAGCAAGGGAAACTCTGCAGGGGAAAAAAAAGAGCTTTGAGGGAAAAGCCACCCAGTGGGCCTGGCCTCTGGTCTTACAGAGCTTCCTGCTTGCCAGGTGAGGGCTCCATCACTGCATGGGCCCAGCCCTCTGCAAGGGCTCTAGTTTCATGCTCTGTCTTTAGCACCTCTGTGTGTCAGAGCTAGAACCCAATGGGGAACAGGAAACTTTAGCAGGAGAGGCAAGTGGGTCTGCTTTCTAACCTGGTTATCCTCCAGCATCCTGATAGGTGGGTTCTGTTACAAGGGAATTTGTCTCTGATTTCTTTCCTCCTCCCATGATGCACCTCACACCTGTGACCACAAAAGGCTCTCTCAGACAGGACCAAGAGAGAGCTTATTTGCTTTGCCCTCATACCTCTGAGAACTCCCTCCTTTTGGAGCCTCGGTAGGTAGTCCAGAGGCTCTAAGATGGTGCAGTGGTTTTGTTTGTTTGTTTGGTTTTTTTTTTTTTACAGATTATAGAGCTGCCACAGATCAAGTGCAGCTGAAAACAGCTTTGAACATGACCTGTCTGTAGGGGGGGCATATCTTATCCGGGCTCTGCATCTGCCCTTCAATTTCCATTTGCTAGTCCTGGTGTGGGCGAAGGGGGACTCAGACTTCTATCAGAAGTAGCTAAGTCTAGTAACACTGCAGTGGAAGTCAAAAAGAAAGAGAGAGAGAGAGAGAGAGAGAGAGAGAGAGAGAGAGAGAGAGAGAATCTTTCTGATATTGGGCTGCCTGATACTAAATTATCTACTCAGTGCATGGGCCATAGGACACAGGCTACCCCCACCACTACCACCCCCACCCCACCCTCTTCCCACCGGTCCTTTCTACTTGGAGGCTTGCAGCCACGGCTGATTGATTTCCACTCTCCACACACTGTCACCGTGCTTTGGAGGCAAAGAAACGTGACATATTCCCATTTCTGGTTCAAGGGGATTTTTTTTTTTTTTTTTTTGGTACTGTCAATTTTTTTCTCCCTAATTTGAGTTTCAAGGCCGAGGTCATACAGCACATTCTAGAATATTCACCCTCATCACACTTTCTATTTTTCCCTTTCAGCAAACACGATAGATTCTGTCTTTGCTTTTCTTGATAAGAATATTTTACTGAGAACTTTAATGTGCTTTGAAAACTTGTTTAGTTGTTTCACTGCCTTCTGTTTGAGATATAGTTTGGTTGACAATACCTTCCATATCTCGTGGATAGTACCCTTAACCACGAGTCCAAACTTGTACAGTGAAATTATTTTTAAAAACACCCTCGATTTAGAAAAATAGAAAAGACCATCTTGAGCTCCCTGGAGTGTTCCCCAGTATTTACATACTTGCCTCAAGCTAGCAGATAGGTTAGGACCCTCAGGATGTTGATTTTGGATATAATAACGTTGTATTTCAGTGTGATAATAGATTATAAGACATTTTGAACACGCAGGACAAAACTCAGAGTTTCCCAACTGGAGCCCAGTCACTGGAGTCATACACAAGGACACATCAGGAGGGAAGAAAGAGAGCCTGAGGGATAAGACCAGAAAGTACAGGCCTGGCTCCTGTACCTGTGTCCCAAAGCCTAGAGCTCACACTGGCAAGGAGAGAAAAGCACTCACTATGGATGTGTAAGACGTGTTTTTGACGCTCCTTTACTGAGTTACCATTGAAAGGAGAAACAAACCATTGAGCTAGATATGTCAATCCTCATTCTCTGTGTCTTATGGACTTTGTACTGGGACTTGTTAGAGTTTGGATGACAGAGTCTCAGCATGTCACTATAACTTTTATCTCTCTTTATTTCAGAAAAGTGAACAAATGCTACAGAGGCCGCTCTTGTCCGATAATTGTCCATTGCAGGCAAGTATAACTCAACATGGATTAAATTTTGCTGTTTCAAAACATAACAGATACCATTGCAGTGTGGGCTGAGCTTTCTGACTGACTGGCGAATGTATCTAGCTGGTCTCCCTAAGAGAAACCACAGATATAAACTTAATTTGCCATTCAGCTTGGCTAGATGAAGCTGTGGATCTTTTTGCTTCTGCACATGGACTAAATAGTACCATAGGCTGCCTTCTATTTCTAAATGCCCACACACAAATGCTTTATTTTTCTTAAACCCTCTTGATGCCACGAAAAGTTGAGGACCACGGGTTCAGGCATGTGGCTTTATCCCAGTCACAAGATAAAGAATGCCTGGAGATACAGCGGGAACAGTCTGTAAACAGAAACGTGTCACCGCCACCACTCTGCTCTCCATGGCTGAGTCTTTGCAAAACTTCAGTGGCTGGGGCCAAGTCATACCAGTGATTGCTCAGAGGACGTTCAGCCTGTCAGCTCTGTCTCTACGGGACTCCATACTCAACAGTTCATGGTGGAGGATTTACACTCCTTTTTTTCTAGAACTGTCTTATGGAACATGCCTTTCTGCCTGGAGTGAAAAGAAAATCTGATCCTAATGGTCAAGCATTGTGTGTGTGTGTGTGTGTGTGTGTGTGTGTGTGTGTGCGCGCTCATCTATGCAGAATCTGTGCAGATGATTCTGCCTTTGAGCAGAGAGTGAAAAATAGTCTGTGGCTTTGTGTCTCACAAAGCAAAGCAAAGCATCTTTCACCTGTAAATGTACTAAGATAAGTTGCATTCAGTTGGAAGATTTGCATAGGATGTCCTCAGCTCCTTGTCACAGCACCGAGGATCCCAAGGGCCCACATGCAAATGAAGTACCTGTGAAGAGTTCCTCTTGCCAGCCCCAGCCTTGATGCAGCATTTGGGGAAGCTGTGACTGCTAAGGGAGGGGCTCTCCACTCGAAACGGTGACTGGGAGCCTTCCCAACCCCTGGGAGCTGCAGTGCTAAGTCTTCAGTAGATGCTTCCCCTTAAAGTTGCAGCAGATTTGCCAAAAGTCTACGTGAGAAGCATCCTCCATTTAGGAGAGGCCAGGGGTATAAGGACAAACTCATCTGATGGAAGAGCATGTTGAAAACTCACATGACACAGCAGTAACATCTATATGAGATATACGTCTCCTGAGAGAAAATGACGCTGGGCCACTGTTCCCACAGAAAGACATTTTCCTTTTTTTCCCCCACTTGCAACTCTAAAGCCATGATTCGAAACATGATTTCTACAACAAGATCTTTCAAGACGTGATTTTTTTACAACTCTGGTCCTAGCAGCAAGAATTCCGATTATAGCTGATGGCAGGAGGGAAACGTGAGAGGGTGGAGCTTTTTGAAGGAGACAATCAAGAAATAAATGAAAGGTACACTTCTCCTCCAGAAGGGAGGACACCTCAAAAGGGATAACCCTGAGTTTTGACAGGAGTGGGATGGGCGCCCTGCTCTACTACCCAGCCTTCTCCACGTAGCCACCTGCTAGCTTGGAGTCACAGGATGCTATCAGGGACAGTAGAAGGCAAATGCCATCTACTTCTGGCACCAGCAAGATTCTCTTCATCCCTCCCCCCACCCCACCCCACCACCGATGAAATTGGCCACATCTCAGAGTAAAGGGTAGGCAAAGAGAAACAGCATTCTGAGAGAAACATCCCTGGCTCCCCCCTTCTTCCTGACTCGTGTGTGTGTGTGTGTGTGTGTGTGTGTGTGTGTGTGTGTCTGACGCCCTCTCTTCCTCTAACATGCTGTCTCCCTTCCTCTCCCAGCCCCACTTGAGAATGAGGAAGGACTTGGCTGCTGGCTTTGCTGAGCCTGCTCACCCAGGGTAGGCAGCCTTTCACTCTCTCTCCTTCTGTTGACAGTGACGGCGCGGGCAGGAGTGGAACCTACGTCCTGATTGACATGGTTCTCAATAAGATGGCCAAAGGTGAGAGACGGATGGTGTTGCTATAGCAACATGGGGAGCACTCTCCACAGGAGGCCTTGGAGAAAATTAGCCTATTGCTGTCCCTTCCCTGAGTCAAGTGGTGTTGAGGCTGCCTGCGGCAAGTGTGTTTGTTTTTGAGGTTCGTTCTTTTTTTGGTGGAACCAGCACACATAGTGTGTCTGCAATGAGGATCTGCCCCGTGCAGCTTGGTGCAATGTGAGGAGGTCAGAGGGCAGCTTTGAACCTTCAAATCCTGCTGTAGGTCAGTACATCCTTGCAGCACTTGGTGCAACCTTCTGTTGCTGTTTATTGGTTTTGCAAGGTGTGATTCAGATTTCTTGGCACCTAAGAACAGGTTCTAATACCACCAGTATACAGACTCGGTTTAGAGGGGTGTGTGTGTGTGTGTGTGTGTGTGTCCCAGGCTAAGTAAGCTCTGTGCTTCTGAGCCACACCCTTGCCCCTCACAAGTCTTCTAACGCCTTCCTTAAGTTTCAAAGTAGGTTGCAGGTCTAGGATGTGGGACCTAGGACATGGCACAGAGCCTGTCCCTCAAGAAGACTTCAGGGTTTTGAGTTTTTGGGTTTTGAGCAGTGCAACCTGATATTTGGCCCAGAATTAAGACTTTCTATATCTATAACGACCAAGCAATTGTCCTGTGGAATTCAGACCATTGTAGGAAAGGAAGCCAGGGATAAAGTTAAAGGTGAAGGCTCCATCACCCCTGGGGACCTGCACCCTGAGAACCCCAGGCAGAGCTCCTGGGAAGGCCTAGCACCTTCCTGCCTGCCTTCACCTTGCCCCTCCTGACCTACTCATCCTATAGTCCAGGAAGCACAGAGCTGGTAGCAAGTTACAGTCTCCCTCAACAGTGAACACATGCGCATGCCACACTGTCCTGGAGATTGGTTTCTTTCACACCTCATGCTCCATCCTTGCCTGGCCACCATAGTAGATCCTGATGGTACAGGTGGATTCCTGTGCGTCTCACAAGAATGCTAGCAATCCTGATTGTGCTTTCCCCTGGCAAGGAAAGGGAAAAGCACAGCAAGGCAGAGGAAGGAAAGGAGAAAGAAGGTGGGAGAGGGGGAAGGAGAGGAAGTGAATGGCAGAACAGAAGAAAGGTCAGGAGGGTAGAGGGAGAATGGAAGAGGGAGGGGGAGTGTCCCTCAGGCAGGCGAGAAACAATAAAGCAGTGTCCAGTGTTCACGGAGGCCTGAAGCATCTGCAGAGGGACCTGAGCTTGTAACCAAGGACATCCGGGCTAGAGCCAAGCACTTGAGCCACCCTGAGGCTCAGGCTTCCCCTGCTGGCTCTGGGGCAATGGCTCTGTTCTCTGAGCCCCACCCCTGCTTAGCTACTTGCAGGAAGATGGCAGACAAAAGCCCGCACCCAATGCAAAGGCTCTGTCGATTGCTCGCTTGCATGCTGCTTTTCGTGATGTTTGGCAGGGCGACGGAACACAACCTTAACATTTTTCTTAAAAATTTCTTTCTCCTTATCTATGAATGCTGCTCTGGCTCACTTGAAACATCTTTTTTTTTTCTTTGCAAACGTGCAGTCATTGGTGCCGGGAGCAATCAACGGGACTCACGCACTTCTTCCTTTATGGACTCACGCACTTCTTCCTTTATTGCCCCTCCTGTATTTGCTCTCATGACCGTTATTATTTTCCTTCTGTTACACCAAAATTTCTGCCAGAGCGATACAGACGATTTTAGCTAGATGCTTTCTTTCATTGCTGTGCTTGCAGTGCGCTATAAAAAGCTTTTTGGCAAACATTTATTTCATGCAAAAAGATGACAAACAGCAGGGTGAGCTCTTAAGCTACTGGCCAGAGTTGGGCCCTAGTGGGGGACCCTGGGTTGGTGTGATCTGGCATGGGGTTTTAGTGACTCCATTCACCTCCTAGAGAAAGAAGCAAGGGCAGTCAGTTGGTCAGACCCAGGGGGTGGGCTAACTGTTGTCCATCGGCCCAGGCCTGCCATTCGCTAGCTCCATTCTACCATGTAATATCAGATTCCATTTAAAGTGTGGGCTCTGTGCTCACAATGCAAGACCATCCATGTGGAACTGGTCAGAGCCAGCAGGCTCCCTGTTCTCTAGGATCCGTCACCAATACTGACCTGCTCCCCTTCCCCAGGGGTCTGCAGTGTGAAATCCCCTGACCTGGGGCCCAGCTGGGGTCTCAAGAGAGATCAAAGGGCAGGCGGCTCCTCACAGACTGAGGTGGGCCTTTCCCAGGCCACCACCCCTAGAGGCCGCTGGGGTTTTGTCCTGGGCGGCTGGGGTGCCTTTGTCTGGCTTGAGAAGCTGGAGGCCCATGTTGCCAACCCAGCGTTCATCAAATGATCAGAGGCCCAAAGACCTGGACTGCAGCCTTTCTTCCCAGTTCCCTTTCTTAAAATAAATGAATTGCAGGAGCAGCAAAGAAAGCCTTTGCAAAGCTGGCCTGTGCAGCCACACGCTGTCCTCAGAGTCCTCCGCCCTGTGCGCCCAGCTGCACCCAGCCTATTCACGAAGCCTTTCAGGGATTAAGGTCCTCAGGCCTAGCACAAGGGCTAGAAGAATGAAGTTGGAATAATTTAAGTTCTTTCTGCGCTGTCTGGTTTGTTAGCGAGTAGACAATGATGCACTTGGAAATCAAAGTAAATGGACCCCACGCTGGAAAGGCCAAGCTGCATATAGGTAATAGGGACTGGAGATCACAGTTATATGTTGTTTGCTATGTCAAATGCATCTTCTACTTGGAAAAGATGCATGGGCCTCTCCCGCTGAAGTGTTTGCTTCTCACCTGGCCAGGTGTGCGTGTGTTTCCACCTGTGCTGCTTCCTATGCTTGTGCTTTCTACGTTTCTGTTCAGCCCTAACATCCCCCTTACCCAGGGCTTCTTCCTGTTTCCTTACAAAGTTCGAAAAGCAAGTGGTCCAAGCTTCCATGGCTGAGTCACCACAGCACCAAGGACCCATAGAGCTCTGGCATTAAGGATCATTCAGGCAGGGCTAGCACAGGCCATAGCACATGACTGCAGGGTTTTGGCAACATTCCTAACAGGAGGTTGGGGGAGGAAAGGATCCCTTGGCCTCCAGATCAGGCACAGATCTGCTTTGAATAAAGACCATCAGCCAGATCTCCCTGAGCTGTGGCCCTGTAGTTGTAGACCATGAAATACAGAGCAAGGCAGGTGCTTCTGGTTGGTCAGTGACAGCCTGGAAACTGTACCTTCCAGCAGGTTCTCTGACCTCCATGTCCTGCACAAGCATGTATTAGAATAGGCTTAAGCTAGCACACACCGCTGTGCTGTGAGGTCAGTCAGAGTGGATGGGGATAACTGGATTTGCAACACCAGGCTCTTCCTCAACAACCATCTCTCCACCCACTCTCACTGCCCCCAGCATGCCCTCTCCTATAAGATGTACAGTTTGTGACTGGCCTGGGTATCTCATGTCTGGGGAAGCCTGGTCTGTTCACCCTTCTACACCTGGCTGACTTCCCTTAGCACATGTTCCCCTACAACAGAGTAACCAAAATCAGTTACAGAGCAGACCACGGTTGGCTCATCTGTTGACAGGCTCTGGTCTGTTTGTAACTTGGGGCTGCGCCCCGGATGTGCAAGATCTGCTGGACTCCCTGTTTGGAACTGTTTTGAGTATGTATCCAGCAGTGGGTTGGCTGAGTCAGGAGCCACCACAGCTGTCCCACCCTGCATCCCCACACTGCTGTGCATAGTTCCATTCTGCCCACACGTGCTATGTGCCACTGCTTTTCTGGGTTCTATTTTTCTAATGTATTTACTTTCAAGTTTTATATTTGATAAATATATATTATATATTATATGCTAAGAAAATTCTCCCTCACTCTCCTACCCTCTTCGCCCCCCCCCATTAGTCCCTCCTGTTCCCCTAGACACTTTCTCATCTACCTTCATGTCAGACATGTGAGAGTTTATGTATATGTACAAAACAAGGGAGTCACAAAGGAGAGAAAAATCAGTCATCTTTCTGAGCCCAGCTTCATTTACTTAGGACCATCTTCAGTTACATCCATTTTCCCACAAACAACAGGACTTCACTAAGGCTCAAAAGGTGAGATTGTGACTGCTGCACTGCCTTTGTCCATTTCTCTGTTGATGGACACCTGGGTTGGTCCCATAGCTGAGCTCGTCTGAATTCTGCTACAGTAAACACTGTATCTCTGCGATGTGTTGACCTGGAGCCTTTCAGGTAAATACTGAGCGGTGCTGAAGTTTATCATACGGAAGATGTATTAGGTTTTGTTGTTGTTGTTTTGGTTTTTTTAGAAACCTCCATGCTGGCTTCCACAGTGGCTGACTGGTTTACGTTCTCACTGGTAGCGCATGTGGGCTTCCCTGCGCTTGCCAGCATTTGTAGTTACTTATTTCCTTTAAAGACTGCCATTCCGTCTGTTATGTTTCTGTTTGGGGTTGTTAGCCCTTTGGTGTGTACGATGCCATCACATTGTGGCTCTGCTCCTGTTTCCCTCTCAACTAGTGATATCCAGCGTCTCACAGGCTCACTTGCCATTGATCGGTCATCTCGGGGAGAAATGGTGGTCCAGCCCTTTGCTTGTCTGTGAGTTGGATCCACTTGTTTTGTCATAGGGATTCTTTCTATATTATGAATATCAACCACTATCAGATGTGTGGCTGGCATTTTGCCTTTTTCCTTGGAGCGGGGTTTCCTCGTCATCTTGGCTGTATTCTTTGTGGCACAGAAGGATTTTATGTTTTCCATATTATCTTTTAAAACGTTTTCCTATGAGAGAAGTTAACTTCCGGCAGTAGGCCTGAGGAGCTGATGGAGACCTGCCTTGGGAGCCAAGCATGATCACAACCCAAAGAGACCCCTGAAGGCTAGTGAACAGCACAGGGTCATACAGCACAGCACTATCTGCGTAGGCAAGGACAGAATATCTTCCCCAAGTAATAAAATATGGCTTTATTGAACATCTGTAAAGGTGGTACCCCTCCCCCCCCGGAGCTACACTGTTTAATATGTAATCATATATACCTACTTCAGATTAAAAAGATGGCTGGAGAGATGGTTCTGTGGGTAAAGGCTCCTATCTAGGCCTGGCAACCTGAGTTTAATCCCCAGGACACAGGATGGAAAGAGAACCCACAGGCCCAGCCCCTGCCAAGCCTCCCTGCCCCCCTCCCCAACCCCATGTCCTGCTCCAGTAGCTGCTGGGCTAGCTTCCCTTCCCCATTCATCCCTCTGGATCTACCTCCACAGTATAAGTGTAGTGTCAGACAAAACACCTTGGATGCCTGCCTTGCCTGGGAGACCCTTCCAGCCATCATCACTCCCTGGCTCCTTCGGTGCTACAGAACACAGGACTTTGTCTCTTTAAGATCTTTTTTTTTTTTTTTTTTTTTAATTTTTTGTCTGTATAAGTATTTTATCTGCAAGTATGTATGTGCATCCTGTGCATGCCTGGTATGCATAGAGTCCAGAGGAGTGCATCAGATCCCCCAGAATGGGAGTTACAGGTAGTTGTGAGCCATCATGTGTGTGTGCCAGGAATTAAATCCAGGCCCTTTGTAAAAGCAGCAAGTGTGTTCCTAACCAGAGAGCCATGTCTTCAGCCCCACACAGGACCTTTGCATGTGTCCTAGGGCATGGTGTGACCTCCTTCCCCATCACTTCATCCTTGCCTCCCATGAGCACATGGTCATAATCACAGTGCCATTTATGCTTTCAGAGAACCCGAGCTTAAAACATGGAGGTGCTCTGCCAGCCTATCCAACATACATGCCACCATGTCAGCCTGTCCACTAAGCACATATGACCAGCACAGCATCTGGAACTACACAATGTTTGCTGTGTCAGTGACTGGCTACAGTTTGCAACTGTCAGGTGACAGAGAGTGCTGACAGAGCTGTCGTGGACTTCAGGGAAGACCCACAAACCATTTTTCACAGGAAGAAGGGGTCCTGGCTACTGTATTGCAAGGTGACAGAGTGGGCCTTGCAAACTTTGATGACTTGCCCAAAGACCTCCAACTGGCCGAGGTCAGCTGCAGAGACCTGCTGTTCCTAAAAAAGAGGCCAGAGCCCACCATGGAAGAGCTGTAGAAGTGTGGCCTTTGATATGTTCCAGGGTAACAGGGAAGGTCAGTGGGCACTGGCCTGGGTTGTAGTGAGCCATCTGGAGGAAGAAGGACTGAAGACAGGAATGACTGATAGCAAATCTGTCCCCCACTTGCAGCCTGGAGAGGAGACAGCATGTGTCCACAGGGCTGGTGGCCATGGGGACAAGAGGACTAGAAGAGATAAGAGCTGGGGTAGAGGCAGGTCAGACTTGGAGTCTACAGGAGTAGCTGGCATCAGCTGGCATAGCATCAGAGGTTGGCACAAAGGAAAGGCTGTGCTCATGGCTAGCTCATATGTGGATTGGACAGACAGATGGGGCAGATTGCAGGGAAACAGGAATGCTTCAAGTACAGGCAGGAAGAGAAAGGCACAGATGGCCACAACCTGTCTTCACAATGGAGACAGCCTGCCTCACAGCTCAAAAGAGTGAGGGTTTTAAAAGCCAGAAGAAAGGGGTCAGGTAGAAGGAGCCCCACCTCTTCTCTGGAACAGTCAGCCATGTACTGTACGTGTCAGGTACTGTGTGGGTCCCTCGCTACCCACATCTCCTCTGCACATTTCTTCTGAGCTCCTAGTGTGCCTGAGGTGGTGACCAGGCATCGGGGTAACATCATTACTACATGGAACGCATATCTTACAAGCTGGGAGCCAGACATGTTCCATACCTGGGAGAGAGTTCTGGTACATGGCTGTCCCTGCACAGCCTTTATGATAGACAAAGAAAGTGCTTATCCACTGGGAAGGGTTGAGACTACTACACCCATGCTGACACTGTAGCCCATTGTCCTATACAACATATGTGTAGGACACATAGACAACATATGTGTAGGTCCACATATATGGCTTCATCCTTGAGGGATGGTGCATTGCCACTGAGCAGCAGGGATTCTTGGCTATGCTTCTGCCTCAGCCAGAGAATGGCTCACACTGGATTAGCCCCTCCCACACTATACCACCTAAGAGGGTTCACTTCCAGAAGTCTGAACCCTTGACTCCAGGCAGGGCCATTCTCTCTCAGCTACTTCTCACCTCGGACCATAAATTGGTCTGTTATTTAGTCCAAATGTGATCTTTTCCCTCCCCACCCTCGGATTCCAGCAGCCTCTGTCTTCTGAGCCCCATGGTCTTTGTCCCCATGGCTACCACCTGTATACACACTAGGGTGCTTTTGGCAGAGCCTTGGTCCTCCTCTCTACTGCCTCCTCTAGCCACTCATATTGGGGTCAGAGTCTGGGAGAGGGTGGCACCTCTTGAAGACCACCTGTGCTCACAGGTAGGGAACAGCCAATCCCTACGACATGACAAAACATAGCATTTTGCACCCTGCTAAAAGATGGGCACCCATTATTATAGGCTTGCTATAAGACCTCTTCCTCCTTTGCTCCCCATTTGCCCCCATGATGGCACTGTGCCCACCCAGCTGGCCTGGTCTTTCCATGACTTATATTCCTGTTCAGAGCTGGGGGGCTTTGGGGAGGGGGGTGCAGTTCTCCAAACAAGTATCCCCACCTCAGACCAGTGTCCTCCTCCCCAACCAGGATTACATCCCAAGTGTCCCTGTAATATTGTATCTTAATCACTGGGCAGTAGTAGCTGACTTGCTGTGTTGAGTAGGATTTAAGGTGCCTCTGTCAAGAAAGGGTTGTTCTAGGGATCCAGGGTGGTCATGTCACTGGGACTGCCATTAGGGTCACCTCTGTCACTTTGTGACCTTCCCCTGAACTCCCTCCACATGACAGAATCACGTGTGAGAATCCAAAGCACTCAGGATGTGCAGTGTGGTCAGAGGATCCAGAGCACATAGAACCTTGCTAGGCATGGTCCCCTATTCTGGAACAGTACAGGGTGGGGGCTTCATCAGTTGCTCTCAGAGCTCTAGATTTTATTATACTTTATTATAAAGGTCTAGAAACATCTCGGTTTCTCCAGACCAATGATTTAGAATCTGTTCAAAAGGAGAAAAGCAGAAAGCCCATTTATTCTGTCCTGATATTTTTGGGTTTCAAACAAATATAGAGCACATTTGTCTCCTTTGAGCCCGAGAAATTTTGCAAAATATAGATTATAAGTTATCTAGGTCAGAAAGAAAAAAATTTTTGGCTTGTATTGTCTTCCATTAGAATCAGTCATAAAAATGTATAAAGCAGAAACTTCCCAGCACAGAGGACAGGACAGAGGGGATCGTAGTGTCGGGGTGAGGAATGGCCGTTGACATGGGCACACATGCATGCAAGGGTAAATATGAAAAGCAGAGTGTGATGTAGACTGACATATGAGTATGCATGCATGCATGCATGAGGGAGCATATATATAATGCAGAGGCATGCATGCCTCCTTCTTTGTGCCTTTTACTGTCATAGTGACCACTTCGTTCCTTTAAGATATATTTAACACTACACAGACTGAACAGGCTGTATGTGTTTACATATACATATATGCATGTGATTGAAAAGATGAAGGAGCCATAAAGTTGAAAGAGAGCAAGGGAGACATATGGGAGGCTTTGGATAGGGAAAGGGAAAGGCGAAATATTGTAACTATATTATAATATAAAAAAATCTTAAATTAATCTACTTAGGAAAGACCATGTTTCAGTTCCTTCTAAGAATGGCATCAAAATTTATTTTAAGATTTATTTTATTTTTACGTTATATGTGTGGATGTTTCACCTGCATATATGTCTGTGTGCCACATGCATGAAGTGCTGGCAGAAGCCAGAAGATCTCCTTGTGTTAGAGGCCCTATTAGTTCTGGGAATAAAACCTGGTCCTCTGGAGGAACTTTTAACCACTGAGCCATCTCTCCAACCCCAGTGAAAACATTTCACTTCTATAAAAAGAAGGCCTTTCTGTCCTGGATGCTTGATGCATGTTGTCTTTTTAGTTTTAAGGGGAAAAGAACATACTGAAGAGCCTGATGGGTAAAAACATCTGTAACAGAACCTGTCCACACTTACTGAGTTATCCTCTGAAGCATGCTGTTGGGGCATGCTGAGGAATGACTGCAGGAGCCCACCTCACTCCTGGTCACTTGGAAGGAGATGAGCTAATGACATTAGCTGAGACACATGGATCTGGCCTCCAATAACCAAACTCCAAGAGGATCAAAGCAAATCTTATAAAGACACACCAGGGGCATTTTTTGCTCGGTTTGCTTTAACTTCAAATTGATTCTTCCATTGTAAAAAAATAGTTTTAATACTTTAATACTAATGGTCTTTTAATGTTTATTTCTAATGGGTGATACTTTTCTCTAAAGCTAAAAAAATAAAAGCAACTATGTTGTCTGAAAATGTACGTGGCTCATATGTAGACTTCTCAGCCAATTGCCCCTCTGTGGATTAGGCAGTAAAGTAAGAGTGGTTGGTTTTCATGACTCACTAGTACCCCAGTGGCCATTAAGGGACTAGCCCATCACACATGGGTCATGCTTTCTGGTCTACCAGCAGCAGGAATAATGATGAACTTTCCCAGGGTAGAGTAGAAACAAAATCCAAGAAGGAACTCCTTCACATGTGGCTCAGAACAAAAGCCAGCACGAAGCCCAGAGCCCAAAGCCCAGAGCCCAGAGCCCAGCCTGCCTCTACTTCTGTTATATATCCTTAAAGTCAGTGTAAATAACTCCATCAGTTCCAAGAGTGTGACTTCAGTCTATATCTGGTGTCACACAGCTACATGCTCTTGTGCAAAAATTGCCTAGGGGCTCTGTGCAAAAATTGCTTCTGGGGACCCCACTGTGTTCCCTATCCAGGGCTAAAGATTGTAGGTGGCCCCTGAAGACCCCACAGTGTCCCTGACCACTGTTGCCGTTCGTGTGTTCTTCTGGTTGCACTTTATTGCCATGAGCTAGAACTCCCTAACTATTCACATGTCTTCGAATTTGAGCACAGTAGCTGTAATCCTCAGGTCTGCAAATCTTCAACACAGTCGGACACCTTCCTGGTGTCACCAAAAGGGTTCTGTTATGGTTAGGCTTTGTTTGTTTGTTTTGTTTTTTTAGGAGGAAGTTTCATTGTGAACACACCAGAGTGAAAGCTTCCTAGTAGTGGAGATTTAAACAAATCCCTTTATATTCAGCAAGGCCCAGGTGATGTGCATGAAAGCCCAGGGCCAACCATTGTACCATCTACCTTCCCACTCAGCAGCTGTGTCTGGATATGAACATGCCTGTCACAGTGGGCTCCTACTGATGCTCAGGAGGCCACAGATAGGAGACTTGCCTGCTCTTAGCATTCCCTGGCACCTGTCCCTCCCTCACAAAGGATTTTATGCAGAGTCCTACTGAAGTGTGTGTATGCACTTCAAATAACTAGTTACTCTTAATTCTGACATTCAAGAAGACATCAGCTTTCCATACAGGGCCATCGATGTCACTTAATAAATCCATTACTTACTAATTTTAGTTCTCTGCACTTTTCCATCATTAATTTAATCTCCCGCACTATTCGGTTTTGGCTTCAAGCTGAGGAGAATTCTGAGATATCTAGGTATCACCTGGTATTTTAAATGCTTTGTCTAGGGGTGGGCTCATGTGTCTTCCCATGCCCTTTATTCAGAATTTGTAGCCCAAAGTGACATCCTAGAGTTACTCAATAAGGTTTCAACCAAAGCATTTCACTGAGGATAGTGTGCCATCAATACTGACTGTTCCCAAGAACTCCTGTCCATGAAGGACAGCGTCTTCACCCAACGACACCTTGTCTGGCTATGGAAGACTTCTAGCCATACTTCTGAAAGGAGGTCTTCCTGGAGCATCAGGCAGTATTGAAAAGCTCTATCTTAATTTATCATATGAAAGCCCTGCAAAGTTATGGCTGCTAGGAGAGGTTGCTGTCTTCTACTTGTTTAAAAGGCTAGTTACAGGGAGACTGGTTTTTTTAAGCTCACGTCCCAGGTAAATACTTCATCATTCCCAGGAAAAAACAAGAAGCAGATGGTTCATATTGAGCCAGTTCTCCCAACTTTAAGGATCATGGGCCAGAAGCTGAGGGGTCACTGAGAGCTAAGCCATCACCCTTCATCCTGGAGCCAGGGAGAGTTCAGTCTGCCAGGCTCAGTTCTCATGCAGGTTTCATTCTGAAATCAAAACCAGCACCTGCTATGCCCTGTAAGTTACTCATAGCTTCTGTCAGGAGGGCTGGCCCACAGCCCCACGCTTACCCCTATCACAGAAGCAAGAGACAAGGTCAGTGACCTTGAATCAGAACCCATGTATCTTCCCTTCCTCATGACATGGCATAGAACAATGCCTGTGGTTCCATAGTCTTCCTTTGTTTCAGAAAAGTGCTTCAAAAGAGGTTCATATTTTCAGTACTCAGGACCATTCTGAGAGACTATACTCACTAGGCCTGGTCATGGCCTGCTACACACAAGAAAGCCACTAGCAGTTCTCGTTCCCAGAACAGCCACTAAAGCTCAGGGTGGAACAAGGTGTCCTTAGATATTTCAAAGTCTTATTTCCAACTTGGATGTGAGGCACATGAACATGCTGATGACAACTGTGACTCCAAAATCTTCCAAAGCCTGTGCTCAGCAGGGTCTAGATTCCATAATGTAGCCAACCACTCTGACCTTGGACAAGCTGCTGGGTTTTGATGAGTCTCCAGTGCCTTATCCATGGTGGTAGTGTGTGTTGGTGTGTGTGTGTGTGTGTGTGTGTGTGTGTGTGTGTGTGATTCTTGATCCACTTTGCCATATTCTGCTAACAAGGTAATCACCTTTGGGCCACATCTATGTGGGGTTTGCTGAACTGTTTGGAGGGTGTCCCTGCTCTGACCCCCATAGCATTCTGGGTCACTCATGCCAAAGGATACTTTCTTCTACCCGCCAAACTGCGACAGCTCTCGGGCAGGCTGCTGCATGGCTTGGCTACTGTCTGCCACAACAGGCTTCTTAAATTTTTCTGTCTGTGACCCTTTATACCTGAGGAATTTTTACATAATCCTAGGCATATAGACATATGAGAAAGGTATACAAATCAAACAAACATTCACTGGAAATTAATCATAAAGAAATGCATTTTAAAACAAATCTTTGGCAAATGTATAATTCACCATTTGTTAAAGACTAAAACAAATGTATATGCTATCATTTATTTTTACATAAATAAATAATTCTTGGCTGAATATTTGATACTCCAGGGCATGGAGCTTCTTCAGTGTTTCCAGAGCTGGTCAATATTTTTATTTTATAATTGTCAGGGCCAAGAACAATGTTTCTCATAAATACATAGTAAAAAGAACAAAAGTATATTTAGAATCTCATCAGAAATTGTTGAAATGCTATCCTAGTTCCAAGCCAAAATTCCTTTAACAGTTTTATTTGAAAGTCAAGTCAGCAACTCAAACAGCGATTTTTAAATTTTTTAAACATTCTAGCATAATTCAATCCAAAGATACACTAATTTGATGTCTCCATGCTGAGGAATGACAGTAGGGAAATATTTCAAAAATATGTTTTCCATAATTAACCCACTATTAAGTAAGAGCAGAAAACTGCATATAGAATGAAAGCAATATAACTTATGACACATAACTGTCTCCAGGATTAGCCGAGGTGTTTCAGGCAGTGTTCTCTGTCGTGTGGCATTAACATGGTGGCATGCACAGTCAGGAATGCCTCCAATTCTTTATGCATTTAATTTTGAATTAATTTCTGGTTGTGGCACATTTGGAAATCTTTCCTCATTACCAAATTTTTCTCAACTGACAGTCAGTTATATGAGCCAATATGGCGCCCACAGTTTAAGAAGCTGCTGCGTATTGGGGTTGGGGGGTAGGGGGGTTGGTGGAAGGATGACTCAGCAGTTAAGAACACTCATTCTTAACCACCACATCTATAATCCTATTCTAAAAGACCCAGTCTTCTCCCGGCCTCCAGGAGCCAGGCACACACAAGGTGCACACATGTCTATGCAGGCAAAGCACTCATATGCATAAAATAAAACTGTTTTTAAAAAGAGAATAAGCTTGCCACTAAAAGGCCCGGCAAAATAGAAAAACAAGAGCTTGCAGTAAGTTAAAAAGGTTGATATCCATACCTCACTGCCTGTTATGGGCAGCAGACATCTCCCAGATGGGTGTCAGCTACCCAGGATGCAGTTCTCCATGGAGCCTCCTACCATGAGCACAGCATGGGTGTTTTGTTTTGTTTTCCTCAGATCTAGGACTTTCAGTTTTAAGAGGCAAGGAACTGTACATTGGAAAGCTCTTATGAAGCCATAAAAGATCAGCCTAGCCTTTCGTATTTTAAAGAGAAAGTAATCCTAAGCAATCAAGATCGAAGTGTGTGTGCATGTGCGTGTTTGGGTGCTCCTTCCTCTGATTTAGTGTATCCTTTAAGGTACTGCAAAGATAAAAATAAATAAATAAATAAGGAAGAAAAAAGCCCCACTAAAGCTCTGCTTCGTAATGGCAGTGGCTGACTGCGGGTGAGTATCTGTGCAGCCATCTTATAACTATTTTTCAGCCCAGCATTCTTGAATTAATGCTAATGAAAGCTGCCCTGGCCTTATTTTTCTCTATGAACACTGGAATTGCAGCTGCCTGCCAAGCCACTGAAGGATGAGTGTAATAATTTTCAATTGGCCTCTTTGCCCAAAGGGAGCCCGATAGCAGGAGATTGGCAGATGCAGGGTGGATTATCTTGTGCACTGAGCTCAGCCCAATTTGTGATTTGTTGCAGGTGCTAAAGAGATTGATATCGCAGCGACCCTGGAGCACTTGAGGGACCAGAGACCAGGCATGGTCCAGACAAAGGTACTGTCAATCAATCCCCTGGGACTTTAAATGTATTAAAAGTGCCTCTTTGCGTGATTTTCCTGGGAGCAGAGGAGGGGATGAAGCAGGACTTACGTAAGCCATACACAATGGCTCTGGTCTGGGTAAGCATCATCCAAGCCAGTAGGTAAAGGCGCAGGGGCTGTTCCCAAGAGATTTCACTGCTGTTCTTGGAGCCACTCAAATGCTTCTACCATCAAAGATTCAGTTAGACCCAACTAGTTGAACCCCAGTCTATCACTTTCCACCAGGTTTAGCAGAGGGGGGGGAATATCCCATGACACATCAGAAATATGTGGACTGACAATAGAACTCGGGGCTTCATATATGCTAGAAGGCATTCTACCACTGAGCTGTATATCTCCAGCCAAAAGCTACATCTTTCAAAGTGACAAACCAAGAAACTATTCAGAGGAGCACCTGCAATCACCTCTCTGCCTTCATCCCCAGCATCTTCAACCACCATTTTGCTGTGCTGTGACCACCAGGACAGAGGTCACCAGAGCAACTGGGTACACAGAGTCTCTGAGACCCTAAAAATATAACTCAGATTTATCACAGCAGGGGTGAAAACAAAAGCTTTGTTTTCCAGCTCCCAGAATTAGATGCATGGTCAATGCAACCTCATGTTCTCTAGGCATTTCAGAAATGCCTGCATCCAATGGCAAAGCGCTCAACATCTTATCGCAGGATGTAGGTCCTCCTCGTGCGTGGTTGATGTGGTTCCGATCCCAGAGCCCACTGGCATCCACAAACAGGTGAAGTTGCCCTTATGAAATAACAATGTAACTCAAGAGTATCTCAAGTTACAAAACCTCTTACTTGGAGTAAGTGGGGCTGGAAAGGTGGTTCAGAATATGGCTGTTCTTTCAGAGAACACAGGTTCAGTTCCCAGCACCCACATGGCAGCACACAACTGTCTGTGACTCCAGTTCCAGAGGCTCTAACACCCACACACAGACATATATGCGAAGCAAAAACAAAACAAACAAAACAAAAAACCCACTAGTGTACATAAAATAAAAACAAATAATTCATTAAAACTCTTATTGAGGCTGGAGAAGCAAGGCTCCTGGGTCTAGGGCTTGTATACCAGGGTTATGCTTGGGCTCCATCGTTAGCACTGGAAGAAAAAAATCATTCTGCATATGGGTACCCCTGTGTGGTCAGGCTAACCAGCACACTCTGGGCCAGGCCTCAGGCCCTGGATGCTACAACCTGGGGGGTCCCTAGCTCATGACCCAGCTCTACTTAATCCCTCTGTGACATCTGGTATTACTAAGCCCCCACTTTCTGTTCAGTGTTGTAATGAGAAGTTGGACATCCTGGTGCTCTGCAGGAGAGGTATCAAGCCTAATAAAGTTGGACTGAGTAGGTTTTGACTGGAATATTATTTCTTAAAATCACTTTCCGAGCTGTCTACATGGTACTCATTGCCAATGTTAACCAGAGCACTGGGTGAGATCAACCCAACCCCGTCTTATATGTTCACAAAGCTATTGTAAGCAGTGAGAGAGGCAGGTCCTGAGGGCACCGGGAGCTTCCCAGAGGAGGCCTCAACTTCAAGGTCCTTCTTCCCTGGATATGGACTTCTCTGCTGCCTGTTTTTAATTTTCCCCTGTGATATGGGATATTATTGTGAATGAACTTCGTAAACTACATTTTGTCTTTTTTTTTTTTTTTTTTAATTTAAAAGTTTGAACTTATTTTAGACTTGTAAGAACAATGGGGATGGAGAAACAGCTCAATGGGTCAGAGCACTGGATGCTCTTGCAGAGGACTTAGGTTTGATTCCCAACACCCACATCAGGCAGCTCACCACAGCCTGTAACTCCAGCCCAAGGGGATCTAACTCTCTCTTCTGGCTTTTGTGAACACTGGAACATATTCTGTGAACACTGGAACATATTCTGCATGTCTTCACACAGATATAATTAATTCAACTGAACCTTTTAAAAAGCAATTACAGAAATAATACAGATAACCACCGGACCCCCTATTCAGATCCTGCTAGTGTTAACACCTTACATAGCCACAATATACTAATCAAAAACAGAAGTTGCCATTAGACCACCAGGCTGAGCAGACCACACCTACATCTGTGCCCGCTGTGACCTCTTTCTTGTAGGAACAGTCATTCCAGAATGGCCAGGTATGGAATATCCCCTCCCTCATCTCTTATGGTCTACGATAGGTCAGTGATCCAAACACTGTCTGTTGGCCAAGTTCCTCACATGTCCCTTGGTGATCCATACATCTGAGTGTGTCAGGCAGAACCATCGGGAGGTAGATCTTCCCCAGAGCACACAGCCCAGATGTCTACCACTGCTAAAGTGTGTCTGTTAGGTCCCCCCACTGCTGAATGAGCACTTCCCTTCCATAAAAGCTTAAGGTCTTGTGGGAAAGACCTCGGTGTTCTGGGGTCACCATTGTCTGCTTAGAGAATCTGGAGATGTGAGGCTTCCAGGAAAGGAGGGTCACAGGACAATGGCTATCAGTGACAAATCATCCACAGGCTTTGTGCCCATGGAAGGGAGGGCCACCCAGCTGTAAGGTCATGTTAGGCACCACCCTGAAGCAGGCAGCTCAGAACAGGGCAGAGGCTGGTAATGCTAGGAAAGTCAGGGACACTTTGAGCCAAGAATAGAAAGTGAATCCTGCCTCTGGAGCCACATTCTGCTTCAGGACTCCACCAGAAATACAAGCCAGCCTCTTCCATCTGTGCCTCTGCAAACCTCACAGACCTCTTCCCCACCAGAAAGTTCGGAGTGCCCAAAACATCAGCTGGATATATGAGGATCTGCACTGATCCCAGAGGAAAGCATGTACCAGAAACAGGAGCATTACCCAACACATCATAGAAAGCTAGCCATTTGACTCTCAGATATCAGCATCTTGTTGCCAAAAACCAGCCTCCACAGCTTGATTACTGAAGTCAGACCCAGGACACAGCACCAGTCTGTGCCTCAGTGCTTTGTGGCTATGGTGATGATTCTACTGATTATTACAATATTAATAATTATACTGATTATCACTGTGGTGTGTATTCACTTCCACATAACTATGACCCCACGTGTTTCATCCCTAAAGCCAGTTGTGTCACGGGTGACACAAGGCTCAGTGACCAAGTCCACCCACATGGCCGGCTCTCTGGTGGATGGTGACAAGGATTTGTCCCCCCCCTCAGTCTGGATGTTTAGAGGTGGAAACCTGCTCCCGTGTCCATGGCAACACAAAGGTCAGTCCTCTCACATTTATGAGACTCTCCTGAGATTCACCTTATGATACTGAGTGTCCCTCTGCACTTTGGCTTCGTAAGATCAGAAAAATAACTGGGGCCAAACAGAGCCTTGCTCCTCACCCAAGCTGAAGGCAGACATGGGCTTTCAATTCATGTGAAGGTACTTGGTAAGACCCCACCATTTGGACCCGAGGAAAGGTAACGACCATTGATTGACACATGAGCTTGGGTAGATTGGAGACTCCTGACGGCACATACTCTTTGTTAAAGCAAGCCGTAGGATGACAGCTTTTCTTCCTGAAACTGGGGCCAGTCATACACACAGCAAACACCTAACAAATGCCTGCCCTAGCAGCATGGACAGAGAAGAGACACCAGGACACACAAAGGCTTGAGGATTTAGCCAAGATTAAGACAAGAGCCCCAATAAGACATCCCTTGTCACCACCTAGGGCAGCTACTGAGGATTCTGCCAGATACAAAAAGAGCCAACCTTGAAGAAGGGAGGCAAGGTGTCAGGAAGAGCTGCAAAGAGGCAGGGCTCCGGCTAATCCTTACCTCAGCTGTGTCTGCTGTGGACATAGCCTCCCTCCCCAGGGCCTGGAAGAGTTGCCATAGTAACCAGAGGCCTTAACACTTTCCTTTCCGTGGCTTTGGCTTAATTCGGTTGCTGTTATTAGTGTAGGTTAACTGTGTGGAGAAGGTTTCCGTGGGCTGTTCCCGTACACTAAAGCATCTCCCTTGCTATCACCCCGTTCCTGCCCTCTTCCTTCCACAGCCTAATCAACTCCTTTTTGTTTTTGTGTCCTTCCCCCCTCCCACTACGAACAAAAGCACCTAAAACTTCTTTCTCATTTCACTTCATAAGTGGTCTCACGATCCTCCTGCCTCAGTCTCCCCAGTGGAAGGATTGCAGCCCAGTGCCGCCACACCCTGTGGCATTTCCTCTTTCACATTTATCGGGTTCTAGAGAAAGCAGTGACTAGCCTGTCCTATAACCCAGAACTAAGAGACAGGCACACCAGAGGGCGGCATGCGCGAAGGCATTCAAGTGAGAATCCATAGTGAACTCCTCATGTCACATGTGTGTGAGAATGGGGTTGCACGGGGTTGCCCGTAGATGAGTGAGTGTGTGTGTGCAAGTGCGTGTGAATATGGACGGGTGTGCATGAGTGAGTGGGGGCGACTGGAAGGGTAGGGGTGTGTGGTGCGCACAAATGTATGTGGGTATAGGTGTGAGTGGGTGTGTGTGAGTGTGAACATGCGTGTGGTGCTACTGTACGTGGATGGCTGTGGGGATGAATGAGTGTATGAATACATGTGAGTGTGTGTGCACACAGTGCCCAATGCCCGCTCACCTTCTGCTTCTACTTCCCAAGTCCATCCTCCTATGCATTTTCTCACCAGAGAAACCAGATGTAGATCCCAAGTCCCTAGAAACAGGGCCCTGGGCTCAGATGTGTCCCACCTTTCCAGGCTGGCTAAGCTTGGACCAAGAAGTGACGATTCAATCAGGTGTATGTGTCATACATGGAAGTGACCCAACCCACTCTCTCATGCCCCAGACTACAGACGTTATTTCCTTCCCTATCTCCCCCCCCCCCCGTGTCTGTCTGTCTGCCTGACTCAGTCCACACCTGCCCCATTCATGCACGCAGAGGTCATCCCCACCTCTGCTGGCTCTGACATTAGACCAAGGCGCTGATCTATCATTATGAAGAGGGGCAGCAGGGACACAGAAAGACACTGGGTCTTAGGGGAAGCACCTCCTGTGTGGACTTGCCAAGCTCTGGGTTGTAGATACAGGTATCACACTTCACTGAAGCTCTCATTAGAATATGAGATGACAGTTGTCATAGCGACCACTCAAGCAAAAGCAGTAAAATGCAAGCACAGGTACAACTAAACAGCTAACACCCTGACCTGCGGTCTTCACACCACCACAGCCATCAACCTGAACACAGCCCGGGTCACATGGTATCCAACAGTGTGGCCACTCCATGATGACAGACTCCTGCCTGAGCAACTCACCTTGACCACACAAGTGTCCTTCCATGTCACAGGCCAGCCCGATAAGAGGTATGCAGGCTTTCTCCCTACCCAGCGAGAACATGGGGTAACACAGACATAGTGGCACCTGCTCAAGCAAGGACATGAGGTGACACATAGACACAGTGACACCTGTTCCAGTCTGAGCTTCTCCAGGGTACAGGGCCAAGCTGGAAGAGACTGTAGGCTCTGCTTTAGCTCAGAGTGAGTCAGAGTTCTCTCTGTTACCACACACTTGGGCAACACCAGGAGGCTCTTGCCTTTTCATGGACCTTGGTCCTGCTCTGGCAGCTCCCCTTCCCCCCACACTCAGGCAACACCAGGAGACTCTTGCTCTTTCCTGCTCTGGCAGCTCCACTCACCCATCATGGGATTGATTCCATAGCTGCAGCTTCCACCAATTTTTAAGACCTTTGCTGAACATAAATTCCAGTTGTACTTCCTTTCTGGGGCCAGCCAAGGGTGCTATATAAATACCAGTGAGCCACTGTTCAGCCAAGAAGAGTCAAGAAGGTCAGGGCAGCTGGGCTCAAAGTGAAACCCTGTCTCAACATAAAAAAGCAGAGGCCAATGGGGGTCCATGTGTGGTAACATGGAAGTAGAGCAGGGGCTGGCACCAGACTTAGCCCCAAGACACTAAAGGTCCAAATATGAATCCATAGTGAGTCAGGGGCTGGTTCTGGTTGCACACTAATTCTGGCACTGCAGTGAGTTTGTAGGGTTTTACAGAGCTGTTGACAGTCTGTGACAGCTACTTAGGGAAGGGCATGCACAAATTATACCACCCATAACTTTTACAGTGATAAGCCAGTGCCTGATGCTTCCAGAGCTTTGAGCCACAGAGTCTGCAAGGGCTCATGTGGAGGCTAAAAGGGGGGGAGATGGCCACCCAACATCTGATCTTGACCATCTGACCTTAAAAGGAGACAGGCTGGTTCCCTCTCAGCCACTGTCCTCACCGTGATCTTCCCATGGCTGCTCATCAGCTAGATAGGGCCCATGTCCCTCTCCATTTGTGAGTGGATATGGGAGTCACTGTCTTAAGAGGTCTGTGGATGGCAGGAGGTTCCCTGACAGAGAGGACAAAGTTGAATTGGAGATGGCCTGTTAATTTTAGAAGCAGCTGTCGCATCCTGCCTCAGTGTGACTATTGCTAATGCAGCCAGCTGGCATTGCACCTACTCCGAACCTTGTCTATGGAAGCACTTGGCTGTGGTGAGACATTGCAAATAGGACATGTAGAGCCTTACCTGATGACTCCTGTCCCCACCGTGGTTATAGAAGTACCCTCCATCAGTGAGAGCAAGGCTTTCCACTACCACCACCACTGCACGCACACACACACACACACACACACACACACTGGCCAATCCAAAGGACACAACTTAGGCCAGCAATCTAAGAGCCCTCCTTCTGGTGATATTTGTGGCCAGTCTCTGTTTCCTAAACTATTTCTTCCAGGCTTGTCCTGGGCTTGGAAGAAGATGCCCCTCACTCACCATCCCTTCTCACTTGTCTCTTCCTCAGGAGCAGTTTGAGTTTGCGCTGACAGCTGTGGCTGAGGAGGTGAATGCCATCCTGAAGGCCCTTCCTCAGTAGGCGCTGAAGCTGGAGCTGGCGGGACCCCACCACGAGTGCTTCCAGGACCACAACTGGATATCATTTCTGCATCTTCTGTGTAGTAACAGGGTCCTTCGGGCTCCATAGTCAGTGCAGATGGCTAGTCATGTGTACTTCTGCTTAACCAAATAGCACATGTGTGGAAACACCCAGTTAGAAGTGAAGGAGAGACTGGGCTTACTTGTATCACAGTCTTGACAAAATTCCTTTTCCGTATAGCACACTTTGACATTGTCGCATCAATGACACAGTAATTAGAAACCCACTGTGGCCTCCTAGGGAGTGTGCTTATGTCTGTAAGTTGCTGGAGAGAGGTTGGATGGGTCGGGACAGCCAGCAAGACACTTGTTGGGAAGCACCAGGTGTAGAATCACATTTGGCATTTGTCTGTAAGACAATGTCATCATCATCAGGGGAAACCTTTAAGGAAAAGATCAGTGTCCTGAACCCCTGGGGCAAATGACAAGGGTATTATCATGGAGCTCCTGCCTGTTTCTACTGGTGTACTCTCAGCACACCTGTTGACTGTATTCAACACAGGTTGATTCATTCCAAGGACAGAAAAAAAAGGGTTCCCCAAGGGTAGACACCTTAACCCTCCTGAAGTATGGGTGCTGTATCTGTTCCAGAAGTGAGCACCCAGGTGATAGCCTCACCTTTGCAAAGATATAGAGGAGCCTGCCCCTCGGTACATTTTTAGTATTAGAATTCTGTTTTCTGCGTTGCAAGAACAGCACTCAGCATACTTTTGTTGAAGTTACAAACCCAGAATGGGTATGGTTATTTAGCAAGTTCCTAGGGTCCCCAATATAAGCGTTTCCCATCCAGCATCCCCAGGAAGCACTCCAATGGTACTGAAAAGTCTCTGATGCTCTTGCTCCTGGAAAGAACTCTGGGAAGCCCCTTCTGCTCTGCCTCCTGCATCCTCCCAGATAACTTTAATGAAACACGTTCTTACTGGATGATCCAATTTGCCAAATCATTTGGGCATTGCTCGTACCACCTGCCCACACATAGGAAGTCCACTTCAGTAAGTGCAAGCCGCTGGGACCCAGAGAGGTAGAGGGCATTGCTGTAAGGCCCAGTGTGTTTGTAGGGTTGAGTATAGAAAAGCCCATCTCCTGTGTCCCCATTGCTCCTTCCCTTTAGTCTCAACATTTCAAGTTGCGGTGTGTAAAGGAGGTATGCAGAGCCGGAAGTGATGCCACAGTGTGTCGTGTCTCTAGTTGTGTTGTATACCTGCTTAACATCTGTGACATCGCTCTCCCAGTCATTTCCCCCTTCCCAGAATGTAAATGATAATTAATAGAAATGAATTTATCTGAATCTAGGAAGCATATACTTAATTGTAACTTCTTATGTTTAAAGGAAAATCCTCAGTGTGATATACAGATATATTTAATTGTGTCATATTAAACCTTCTGATTTCATATTTGATGGTCTTTATTTGGGAAAGTGAGAGCAGTTTTGTCTCATGAGTACCTTTTTATTTCCTAAAGATGTAAATCCAAGCATGGCTCCTTCTCCGGAGCCTAAGAGGCACCACAAACTTGTCTTCTGCGGTAGCTCATACCCAGGGTTCTACATCACTGGGATTTCACTGTTTAAAAGATATAAAGCTATCATTGAGGGCTGCAGACCTCGACAGGATGGGTGCACTCTGCTCTGCTGGAAGCCACCCCCAGCTCTCATCAAAGCTCCACCTCACTGAGTCTGGTCCTCCTGCCCAGTCCACATTATCTATGTCAGCAGCTCATGCCACAGGAAAACACTCCTGCACAGCTCAAGCTCCAGTGACAGGGTCAGACATGATTGGGGACAAGTCTTCCTGGGTTCTCTTCCTTTACTAAGAATAGTACATCATTTTTTTTCTAATTAACTCCTTGGTTAATGTACAAAATAATGAAGAATGAATTTCATCATGCATCACACACACACACTCACACTCACATACACTAATCATATGAGAGAAAATGTATTGTCTTTCTGATTTTGGTTTATTTTGCTCAATGTGATCTCCTCTTCTATTCATTTTCTTGAAAAATGCATAATTCTGTTAAGACAGAGGGAAATGCCAGTGAGTACATGTAACACATCTCTTTAATCAGTTGCTGATCATCCAGGCTGGATCATATTCCAGCCGTTGTAAAATCTGCAACAACAAACATGAATATTTATGTCACGCTGACTTAAAGCCCTTCAGGTAAGTGCCCAGGAGTGGGCTTGTTGGATATTAAGGTAATTCTATTTTTAGTTCTTGGAAGAAAGGTAAACAGATTTCCATGGTGGCTACACTAGTTAATACTCCCTCCAGCCCCCCCCCCCCCCCCCCCCCCCCAGGAGTATAAGATGCTCTCTCTGCATCTTGGTCAGCATTTGTTCTCTCTTTTAAAAGATGTGTTTATTTTATGAGTATGAGTGTTTACCTGCATGATGTCCAGGCAGGAGTCCGTAGAGTTCTGGGAATAGAAGCTGGGTCCTCTGCAAAAGTAGGGGGCACTTATAACCCTAAGTCATCTCTCCAGACTCCATTTGTTTTCCTGATGAGCCATCTGACTGGGCTGAGAAGGAAACTGTGACATTTTAACAGGCTTCCCCTGATAGCTAAAGATTGTGAATATTTTTCACGTATTTATGGGCCAGTTTCATTTTTTGGAGGACCCTCTGCTTTCTCATTTATTAGTTAGGTGATTTGGGTTCATGGGTTTTTAATCTTTAGGCCATTGTATGTTCTAGATATTAATCCCCTGTTGGATATATAGTTAGCAAAGGTCTCCCTTTCTATGGGCCATTCTCTTCACTTTGCTAACGGTTTCCTTTACTTTACAGAAACCTTTTAGATTCACACAATCCATCTTTTAAAGATATTTGGGATTCTTTCCCATGCCACTCGAGCCTTATGCAAAAAGTCTTTGCCTGTGCCTGTATCTTGAACTGTTTCTCTTAAAAGTTTCAAAACTTCAGACTTGTATCAAGGTCATCAGTCTGTTTGGATTTGATTCCTGCAGGGTAGGAGCTATGGGTCTAGTGTCATTCTCTCCTGTGGAAACTGCTGGCAGTTTTTAAAGAGACTGGAATTCAATATATAGGTGACAGCTTTGTCATAAATTGTCTATAGATGGTAAGTTTCTCTCTGGCTCCCTATCCTTTCCAGTGGTCTATGTGTCTGCATCATACCATATTTATTTCACTGCCATGGCTCTGCAGGTCGTTTTCTTTTTTAAGAGGGAGAGAGAGAGAGAGAGAGAGAGAGAGAGAGAGAGAGAGAGAGAGAGATGGTATTCTCAAAGGCCAAAAGGGAGTTATCAGCATGTGTGAGCCACTTTAAGTGGGTGCAGAGAACTGAGCTCTGGTCCTCTGGAGGAGCACCAAGCATTTCTGACTGCTGAGGCATCTCTCTAGTTCTCAAGTCAGATATTGAGATACCTCGATTGGTTTGTCTGCTTAGGGCTGCTTTGGCTATTGTGGGTGTGTTGTGCTTTCATCTGAACTCTTGGGTTGTTTCTCAAGTTCTGAGGAGGACGCTATAGTTTTGCAATTCACATTGCATCGATAAGTTGCTTTTAGTAATTACCCATTGTCACGGTGCAGATTCTGCTCATCATGGGCAAGGGATGCCTTTCCATCTTCTAAGGTTTTCAATTTTTTTCTTAAATGGTTTTTAGTTTCCATTATACATATATTTTATGTCCTTAGTAAGGTTTAGTCCTTAAAAAATATTTTGGATATTTTAGAGTAATGTGAATTTGAATTTTTCCTGAGTTCTTTCTTGGTGAATTTATTATTACTATATAGGAAAGTTACTAGGATTTGTATAATAATTTTGAAATCTGCTACTTTGCAGAAAATGCTTATCATATTTAAGAGCTTTCTGTCAAAGGTCCTTTAACTATGGAACCATGTCACCTGCAAGTAGATGTGATAATGCTTTTGTTTCCTATTTCTATCCCTTTCAGTTCTCAATGTCTCAATGTCTCAATGTCTCAATGTCTCAATGTCTCAATGTCTCAGTGTCTCAGTGTCTCAGTGTCTCAATGTCTCAATGTCTCAATGTCTCAATGTCTCAATGTCTCAGTGTCTCAATGTCTCATTGCTCCAGCTAAGACTTAAGCTACTATACCAAGAGCAAGGAGATACTTTTAGTGTATTTCTCACTTTTAAAGAAATGCTTTTAGCTTTTCCTACTTCATTTCATGCTGGCTACAGGTTTTGTTTTAGTTTCCTTTACTGTTGTTGCCTTTACTGAATTGAGTTCTGAGAAAAGCAACTCAAGAAAAAAGGTTTCTTTTGACTCAAGGTTCAAGGTCCATCACAGCAGAGAAGTCAGAATGGCTGGTACTTAAAGTGCTTACTCATATTATATCCACAAGCAGAAGGAAGAAAGAGATGAACTTATGTTGCTACCCAGTGGCCTTCCCCTGTTTTATGCAGTGGAAAACCCAACCCAGGGGAATGGTACCACCCACAGAGGACAGGTATTCCCATTTTGTTAATGCAATAAAGCTAACTTCACAAGCAGAGACACATCTCTCAGATGACTCTGTATTTTGTCAAGTTGAAAGTAAGATGATAGATAGATAGATAGATAGATAGATAGATAGATAATAGATGGATAGGTAGATATATAGATGATAAATAGATGATAGATAGAAGATAGATAGATAGATAGATAGATAGATAGATAGATAGATAATATATCTTTTATTCTTAGTTTCTTGGGGGCTTTTATCATGACAGGATGTTCAACATTGTCAAAGAACACTTCTGCATCCATTGGGAAGACTCTGTAATTTCTATTGTTAAGTCTGTATACTGTATTAAAATTATTGACTTGTAACTGTTGGACCATCCTTATATTCTTGGAAAAAAGTCAACTTGCTGATAGTATGTGATCATCTTCATGTTTTATTGAATTCAGTATGCAAGTGTTTCACTGAGAATTTTTGTACATATGTTCAGGGAAATTGGTCTCTTGAGTTTTATTTGTTTGGTGGGGACCCTTATCCAGTTTTGCTACTGAGGTGATGCTGGTTTCTTTGAGGGGGTTTGTTAGCATTCTCTTTGTATTTTTATGGAGCACCTTGAGGAACATTCATTAGTTCTTTGATGGTTTGGTAGAATTCAGTAAAACCCTGTCTTCTGAGGCTTTTTCTGAGGAGGCTGCTGTTCATCATTGCTTCATCATGTTGCTTATTATGGATCTATTGTTTCTATCCTCTTGATTTCATTTTGGCGACTTATCTATGTCTGTGTCTATGAATTTATCTGTTCTGGGGATTCCAGTCTTTTGAATATAAGTTTTCAAAATATCTTTTAATAGTTAAGGGGGTTCTCTCCTGAAACCCAAGGCACAAGTTGACACTATGAATATTTTATCCAGATGGCACAAAGGAATCCAGGCACTGTGCTAGGAGGCTTCATTTTTGTCTTACAGATTTAATGCTTTTTATTTATTTTACTTTTGAGATTTTTAACACACCATCCCCTTTTCTC
Source organism: Rhynchomys soricoides (assembly GCA_019843965.1). Taxonomy (NCBI): domain Eukaryota; kingdom Metazoa; phylum Chordata; class Mammalia; order Rodentia; family Muridae; genus Rhynchomys; species Rhynchomys soricoides. The sequence goes on along the minus strand of JADRCH010000316.1, from coordinate 1,135,051 downwards.
CTTCCTTCCCTCCCTCCAAAGCTTCCCATAGACCTCTCCTTGCTCTCTTTAAAAACACTGACTAGTGTTCCCCTCCCCCTCTACATCTTCTCCTTCTCATGGCTTCTCTTGTTTAGCATTTAAACACATGCAGAAACCACCCGGGTACTCCCCATGGAGATTGTGAGTAATATTATAGGTAATCTGTGTTTTGTGCTTTACTAATCAAGTAGAACACTAATAAAAAAAAACTCTTCATAATTAGTGGAATAGAAACTAATTCAAAGATGTTTATTGGAATAGAAAATTAGAGTTTGATTACACCTTTGCTCCTGAACAGTGACGGGCTTTCATTTACCTTGATGTTTGGGGGTCGGTCTTGGCTGTTTACGTTGCTCCATTTATTAAACAAACCAGATGGTTTGTGTCATTTGTTTTTAGTTGAATGCAGTTGATAAAAAATGTTACAGAGGTTTCTTTGGACATGTGGCAATTTCCCCACATTTTGGCCTCTGCTCTCTTCCTGGAATGATCTTGGGAACGTGTAATCTTGTCATAGCTGGGCCATAGAGGGTCCAGGAACAGGCGCCTTTCGAGTCCACAGAGGGACATGTTCCCTGTAGAGAAGAGCCAGGCATGGAGACCTTCTGTATCTTCCTCCAGTCTCAGCTGTGCTGGAGCCTGGGTGCAGAGCCTGTGGCTCCTGGTGCTGTCACTGCTGGTGGCATCTGGTGGTTTAGGGAAGTGATGGCTGACAGCTAGTCACAAAAGACTTACTGGAGAGATGTTCCCAGGATGCAGCCATCACAAGCACTAGGACATGGGAGGATGAGGGGGGGGGCCTCAGAGGACCAGCCTGCCTGACATTCTGCTTCTGAGGAAAAGCTTGGCCTCAGGAGAGCCCAGCAGAGGGAACTAAGGCTAGGTCTCAGAATCCAGGAAACAAGGTGGGTTTGTAGGATCAAGTCTATTATTTTACCTGATATACTTTCACAGCCCTGACATGCTCCCTGTCTGTTTCTTCTGCTTCGTTTTAAACAGTCGTCTTTTAGCCCTGCAGTCTCTCCCCTTTCTCGCCACACCACTGCCATTATTTGTCTACTGCTTTCCCCTCCGATAAGATGTCAGTGCCTTTTCTGTCACCTGTGTTGAAGGAAGCCATTCACACAGCAAAATCTAGTTTGTTGTTGTGTTCTGGAGGCATGGTGATCTGTGCATGCAATCCTAGCACTTGGGATATAGAGGTATGATTAGGAATTCAAAGCCAACCTCACTTCATGACCATATATATGTGTGTGTGTGTGTGTGTGTGTGTGTGTGTGTGTATCATGAATACATATGTATGTGTGTGTGTTTGTATGTGTGTGTTTGAAAGCCTACCCACTACTCATTTGGCCCAGAACTGGGGGTTCTTTGATCAAGTTGGGTGTTCTAGTAACAGTGGTCAGAAATCAGAGATTCCTGCATTGGCCTACAAAGACCCACTGTGGCTGAGGCTCTGGTCACCAGCCTTGGTAGAAAGAACTTGCTCAATGTGACACCCCTTGGGGGCAGCCCAAACCACATGATTGGTATATATGGGCTATTGGTCCTTCCCACTATCCCGTGGGCTACTTGATGGGTCTGTCCAGTGCTGAGCTTCCTGTGGCTTGGTGAGACTGCACCATTCTTGACTATTCCCATCACATTATCGATTGCTCCCATGGTTGGTCTGAGTGCATGTCCCCATATTCTGCCACAACCTGGCCTGAGAAACTTGAAACCTTAACCCCAGGTAGTCCATTTCTCCAGTGGCTTGACCATGGAGGGCAGTGGAGAAGTCAGTGGAAGGGAAAGAAGGGTGCCTGACTGTGAGCTCTGGCCCACTTGGAACTGTACCAGCACCTCCTGGGGCTCTGGAGGCCTCAAGAAAAAAAGCAGGACATGGAGGAAAACCCTGAGAGGAGATCCTGCCTCTCTGTGCCCCCATTGATTTGCCATGATTCCACTACCACCCCCACACACAACTCCCCGTAGCACTCAGAGCTTCTGCTCTGAACCTCCAGCGCACAGCATCCCTATCCCAACAACTTGCAGAGTTGGGGGGAGGGGCTTTCCTCCCTCTCCAACCCTTCCTCTCTCCCTTCCTCAACCCTCAGCTCTCACACAGCACACTGGCTTTGTCACAGGCTGTGCAACCCAGGCCAGACAAACAGCTCCACACAGTCACCTGCAGCACTTTGCGTGTTCGTCAGAGACCTCCACTCAGGTGAAGCTGGAATGGGATTCTTGACTATTTCAGGACAAGCCGCCAGGAGCAGAGCTGGAATTCCTGAGAAGGGGATTGCATGGGATTAATAGAAACGGTAAGACACCCAGATGAGTCTTAAGAGAGAGTCACCACACTGTGCTCGTGGTAGCTCACAGAGGCACGATTCAGTGGCTCTCAAGTTACAGCTCAAAGGGTTGGAGTAGGGAGTTGTTTTGTTTTGTTTTAATGAGACGATAGTGTAGTCCTGGAGATCTGTTGGGTGGGAATCAAACTCTGATAAAGTGAAACCCTGGTCACAAAGGCTGCACAGGGTAGCCAAGATGTGTCTTGTTATGGGGCTTCTTGTACAATTCCTAAAAAATTATAGGCTTAAGCTGGGGAGGTAAAAGGCCACATACACTTAGACTTTAGCCACTGTTCATTACAGTTTTAATACTGTCTATACTAAAAGGATACTGTCTTCGGGCAAGCAACTGTCAGAACAGACACTTTGAACTGCGGCAATCCTCTATTGTCAACTGACGAGAGGCTTCAAGCAGATCATCTTTTTATCCTACTTCAGCTCATACCTTCTCCATGAGGGCAGAGGAGGGGGATATCACAAATGCCTTCAAAATACCTGCCTGGGCCAGGCAAGAGGTACCCATCACCTCTGATACTGCACATCAGTCACACACCCCAATTCATGAATCCTAGGCTTAGGCACATCTCAGCCACAAGAACCAGCCACACTGGGTCACATTCACCAGAGGCAGAGAGACACAAGTACCTTCAAAAGGGATCCTGGATCATAAAGTCTCCCTCAGAAGGGAACTGGACTGATTGGATGGCCCTGGATCATGTAGGCCAGCAATCTGGCAGCCACTCCAAGACATAAGCAGACTCATGAACTAGAATGTCCCTAGATCACATAAAGACCTGTCTACTTACACACATGTGTGCCTGTGGTACAGGTAGATCTAAGCCTGGGTGTCCCCTGTGCTGTCCCTGTGTGTGGCTTTTCAGTCTGGCTCCAGGAGCACCTTGGCCCTAAGCCTGAAACTAGGTGATTAGAGTCATAGCTGGGAGGGGAAGTTGGAGGAGGCAGAGGCTGGGGATGAGGCAGAGGTAGGGAGCAGGGAGGCAAAGGCTTGGGGTAAGGCAGAGGCTTGGGGTGAGGCAGAGGCTGGGGTGAGGCAGACACCAGGCACTAGTGTTTGCTTTTATGTTTACTTCAGGATGAACTGATGTCACCAGGAAAGGTTGCACAAAGACAAATCTAGAAATTCAACCAACTGGCTGTGTCTTCTCTGCAGCATTTGCTATTAGGTTCTCATGCCCTCGGGCCCTTGCCTTAGCAGCTAGAGCTGACCATGGTCCTATGCACCTGGTTCCTCCACCACCCCCGCCACACACACACACACACACACACACACACACACACACACACACTCAGGAGTAGTACCAGGGAAGAGGAATGTTGGGGAAGATGGTATTGAGAGTAGCTGTAACTGGTCCTAATAACTCTGCTCCCTGTGAGACATGGCAACAGGGCTTGGAGAGGGGCTGGAATGAGCCAACACATTCCCACCATGCCCCAGCAGCCTATGAGCAGACTCAGACAATAACAACTTCAGCCCAGGAGCCTACGGTAGGATTTCAACCCTGTAGTGTCTTGAAACCCAGAACGCCACATGCCCTTTCTGGACACTCGCCAAGTGTCTATTGCATATACACCCTCCTCCACCTGCACCAGTAAAACTGTGGCTTCTTGGAAATCATTGTGGCCCTATGGAAGCAATGCTCTGAAAGCCTGGATCCTATAGCGGTGGAACCCTGTGTCCCTTCAATGGTCTCTGACCAGTGCTTTCCAGTTGACTTTCCAGTTTGTACCTAATCAAAGCCTTCAAACCTCAGGTAGAGCCACATATGCTTCTAAAGGCATCTGGGGGTACATGCACAAACCCAAACACTCATGTAAACATGTATGTGTCTATCCATATCACCCTGAGAATGTGAGCATGCAAGTGTATACATGTGCACACACATGTACAGTAACTAAAATTTCAAAAACTGATGCTCTTCTGTGCACTCTATACTTCTATCTCATGAGTCTGGACTTAGAAATTATAGGAGTCTAAAACTCCTTGGGCTTTATGGGTTAAGAGTTTGCTGCCAAGCCTAATGACCTGAGTTTAATACCTGGAAGAAGAGAACCAATTTCCGTGAATTATCAGCTGACTTCCTCATAAATAAGGTACCATGGTATGTACATACATACAGGTGCACGCACACACACACACACAAATAAATGCATTTTAAAAAATATTTTTAAAGAGCCATCCAGGGACTGGGAGATAGCTCAGTGGTTAAGAGCATTTGTTGCTTTTACAGAGGACCTGGGTTTGGTTCCTAGCATTACATAGTAGCTCATAACTATATTCCCAGTTCCAGGGTATTCATACCCCCTCAAAACATGACCCCTGCAGACACCAGCCAGGTATGCACATGGTATACATATTTACAAACATACAAAACACTCATAAAATAAAGTAAATCTAAAAAAATAATTTTTTTGAACAGTCATTCTTGGTGGTGCCCACCTTTAATTCTAATCTGAGGAGGCAGATTTCTGTGGATTTAAGCCCAGCATGTTCTACAAAGAGAGTTCCAGATCATACAGGACTATTCAGTGAGATCCTGGCTCAAAAAAATAAACAGAGAGGGGGGAACGAAAGACGGGGGGGAGGGGGAGAAAGAGTAGGGAAGGGAGGGAGGGATGGGGAGGAAAGAGAAGGAGGGCAGCCTCCAGAGCCACAGTGAGGCTGTTCCGGGACCTAGCTCCCAGAGCCTGTGCTGTGAGGCCATGCCTCGCTTCAGGAAGGAACTATGAAGTTTGCAACACATCATTTCTAATTCAGACTATTACCTTCCTGGATGGGTTCCCATCCCTGGCTTATTTCCTGAGATCATTGCAACAGCTATTTAGTAAGACGTGTCTAATTAATCCAGAGGCTGGAAGTAGCTTTTCCCTACACAGAGACTGCTCCTGCCAAAGTTTATTTGCACCAAACTACCCATTTAATAAACCTAGTCACACGATGGTTGGAATTCTTTTTCTTTTTACTCCTAGCAAATCACAGTCAGAAGTTACCCATCCATCACTGGAAGCATGAGAGGATCTCACTGTACAGTCCCTGCCTGCACACTGAGCCAATTACCTGATGGCTCATTCTCCCTGCCTACTTGGGGGTCAGTCCTGTCCACTCCCAGACCTCGGCCACCTGTTCATCTCTCATGCCAGGCTATCAGTCTGTACAATGGGAGTTGAGAAGGCTGGAGGCTGGTGTTCTGCTGGGGCGCGAGCCAAGCCTGGCCACAGGATAGAATGAATGCACCAGTGATATTTGTACCATTCTGCCTGTCCCATGATGTTCCCCAATTGATGGAAGAGGTGACTAGAGATTGCTGCTAAATGCAACAGGGCACCCATGGGTATGTGATAAGTGATGCTGGAAATAGGCTGGGACTGGAGAACAGTCCTCATAGAGGGAGGTGGGACCTGGAAGGAGAAATCCTTCACCACAGGAAGCACTGGTAACTAGGGACTTAGGGATCCATTTTCTTCCTGGACTTTCAACAGATTACAGGAGAAAGAATGAAGACACAGCAAGAAGACAAAACACTTGCGCCTTGACCTTGCACTTTCAGAACTCATACTATGAGAAAATGAGTCACACAAGCTTTGAACCGGGTGCCTTTTGTGTAGTTGAGCTGCTGGGACAGCACTCTGGTTTTGGAGCGGGCTGGGCATTCACCATCCTTCCATAGACCTCCTCATTCACTAGAAATCTGGCAAAAACTAAACCTGCATTGAAGGGCAGCTCTGGAGACAGCTGCCCTCCACTAACTGGGCTGGCCAGTCAGTGGCCAGGCCATTCACCAGTTAGCCTGTATTCCTGGGCAGGGGCATCAACTGAGTAATGGGATCTCTGAAGCCCTCCTCCCACAGACTCACTGACAGCTAGAGCTGGGATGGAAGAAGAGGTAACCAAGCACCAACATCCTGTGAAACCATAGAGGTGCCTGGAACACAGAGAAGCTGGCAGGAATGGAGCCCAGGGGATGCCCAGGATCATATCCTACCTGCACACTTCATGAGATGGACAGTGATTGTTGTTATGTCCAAAGGGCTCTCACACAAAAGACTGCTGATGTAGCACCAAACGAAGGCCCAAGATGACCATGCATCCTTAGCACAATTGAATACACTTTGATTTCAACACAAAAAACCCTGTGTGCCTAAAGATCAAACTATTAAATGTGGATTTAGCAAAAACAGAAAGTCAGAGACATTGGCCCATGATCTGGATATGAGGCCAACTCATGACTGTGGTTAGAAACAGTCACTTCACCATCTACCACACTTCTGACCCATATGTCCTTTCCAAACTAGGGACATTCAGGTAGGCAGCAGATTATCTCAGATATAGGTCACCTCAAATGGACACAGGTCACCCCAGGAAGATACAAGTTACCACAGGGAGCCATGGACCACCACAGGAAGGGACAGGTCACCTCAGGGAGACAGTATCATGGGGAGATACTGGAATACACAAGTCACCTCAGGGAGACACAGCTCACTGTGGAAAGACACAGTTGACGGCAGACAGGAATGGGCTGTGGAACAGAGCAGGAGAAATGTAAGGTCAGACATACCCCAGTGGTCATCAAAGTTACAGGAGACTTCAGTCACTTCACAGGTTACCTCAAGGAGACACTGGTCACCTGAGGGAGACACAGGTCACTTCAGGGAGACACAGGTCACCCCAAGGAGACATAGGTCCCCATCTAATACATCTAATACAGAGGGTCCAAGTGGGCCAATGTAATGACCTCCTCTATAAATTCCACACATTTTAGGGATGAGAAAAAATCTACCATACAATCCCATCAGAATTCATGATATCTTGCACATGTAACAGCCTGTGTAGCCCTATACAAAGAGATGATCAACAACCATCCATGTTCAGACTGATTCTCACCTGAGCACATCAAAGCCTAGATTGTGGTAGACCTGGCCATAGATCACCTGAGCTGATGCACTAAGTATTCCCTGTTCACTATCAAGCCCACCAGGGTACCTAGGTGCAAAAGTTACCATTTCTTAAGAATTCAGTCCTTGCCGCAGTGACTGCAGTTTTTACAAAAACCAATGGCTCATAAAGTAGAGGAGATCACAGCCTGTGAATGACAACAGCCTGCTGAGAAAGGTTAGAAGGGTGTCACAGTCAACAAACACTTGTGAAGCAAGGAGAGTCTTGTAACACAAAGCGGAAAAACAATCCAGATACCTGTCAGAACCCTGATATCTGTGGAAGGAAAAATCATAGGAGATGACACTGAAGAGTTTTACCTGACTAGCCTGAGTTTTTATTATCACTTTCTACAATGTACTACTGTGTACTATTAGTCTCTACAATGCCCAGGTTTGGAGAGGTTTATGTTCATGTTCATGTATGCACATATGTGTGGGTGCCAGCTGTCCATATTGGGTATCAAAGACTGGCCAATAAGATCAAGGAGAATCTCCAGCAGTTACAGATGTGTGCCCCTTCCAGCTTTTTACCTAGCTGCTGAAATCTGAATTCAGGTCCTCAGGCTTGCATGGCAAGTTCTTTACAAATGGAGACATCTCACCTGTACACATACACACACACACACACACACACACACACACACACTTTTTAAAAATCCTTTTTGGCTTTTGAGACAGGATACTGCTATATAACCCAGGCTAACTTGGAGCTCACCATGCCCCTGCCCCAGTATCTCAAGTGCTAGGAGCAAAGCCATGTATCATTCCTTACATGAGAACAAAATAGAAATTTAATGCTAACTTTGCTGTTTCACAATTTCACAGATAAGAAAACCTCAAGATTCATGTCAGTGGAGACAGGGAAAAAAATCACCTGCCTTTCACAATAATTTTAAGTAGGTGTGAGAAAGATACTAATAACCCAAGAGCCCAGGGTGTCACCTGCTAAACATTGCTGTGGCATCTAGGACAAAACAAATGTATACTAAAGAGACAGTCTCTCTCTCTCTCCTCTGCTTTCCCCCTCCCACTCCTCCTCCTCCGGTCCTCCCTGTGTCTACCCCATACCTGGCTTTTTTTTTTATCTGCAATATACAACTAAACTCTGTTATGGAGCTCTCTAGAAGGAAACAAAGTTTTACAATAGCTAAATCTCCAGTGTGGCTGCCTCCATGTCTGTACTGGCTGGTTTTGTGTGTCAACTTGATATAAGCTAAAGTTATGACAGAAAAAGGAGCCTCCCTTGAGGAAATGCCTCTATGAGATCCAGCTGTAAGGCATTTTTTCAATTAGTGACCAAGGATGGGAGAGCCTATTGTGGGTGGTGCCATCCCTAGGCTGGCAGTCCTGGGTTCTAAAGAAAGCAGGCTGAGCAAGCCAGGGGAACCAATCCAGTAAGCAGCATCCCTCCATGGCTTTTGCATCAGCTCCTGCCTCCATGTTCCTTCTCTGTGTGAGTTCCAGGCCTGACTTCCTTTGGTGATAAACAGCAATGTGGAAGTGTAAGCTGAATAAACCCTTTCCTCCCCAACTTGCTTCTTGGTCATGATGTTTTGTACAGGAATAAAAACCCTGACTAAGGCACATATCTTATCGGGTAAGGCACCTGAGACCAGATAAAAGATGGAAGGACAACTGGGAGGGGACAGCCAAGTGGGCCACCTCTGCAGACCAGCCCCCACCAGCTTCAACACAAGTAGTACTCAGGATGATGGTCCCTGAGACCAACACGTTGTGAGCCTGAGGTAATGAGCAATTCTCACAAATCATCTCACTTAGCTAGGCTACAGACTGCCAGCAAGTATGCAGCTTGTGCCTTCAGTGCCCTGCCTTTCCTAATGGGGATGGGTCAGGATATGTGGACAGTGGAGTCATCAGGCCAGGTGTTCCTGCCATCCCCCTCAGGGCCTTAGGTTCTCACAGGATGTCAATGCTATACCCCCTCACTGCAGGCAGCCTCGGCCTCCCCAGGAAAGAAACAGTGGCCATGATGTAACTATCCATTCCAGGGAGATGTCTCAAAGAACAGTTACTCATGAGGCCTCTTCCCTCCTTGTCTGAGAGAGGGAAGGCATCTTTTGGTTTGGGAATTGAATGCTGCCTTTTGTAAGTACTTGTTTTAGAATCATTAGCTAAAATTAAGCCCTTGCTCACCAGCCCTTTTTAGACTGAGTAATTTTTAACTCTACCATATGATAAGTCGGAGTAATTTTAAAAGTGTCACCTCCTTGCAGAGATGAAACCCATCACAGCATGAGGTATCTTGCTTGTGCTTGACAGTAAACTGAGCAGGTTCTCTGCGTGGGATGAAGAGATGGTGCACTGTGACTGAGGAGTGAGGCTTGCATACTGACCAGCAGTCATTGGTGAGGCCATCCAACAGGGCAGATAAATAAGTTTCTCCAAAGCTAAAAGTCGCCAAGACACACCAAGTCACACACAGTTTGTACTGCACCACCAGCCAACTTGACCTAGTTAGTAACCATGGGATGCCCCAGCAGTATACAAGTGTGTTCAGCAAGGCAGACCCCAGGGTGGGACAAAGATGAGTCTTGGTTAAGTTAGAGGTATTTACAAGAGCTTCGAGCTTGGTGGGTTTTCATACCTGTGATGTCAGGTTTAATATGAAGTAGGTGGCTCAAGTGTAGAATAACTCCAAGGAGACATGGCCCCTGATACCCAGGACTACCAAGAAAGGTAGAAGATGGAAATGTCTGGAAGATGGTGAGCAAGAGCCACCTGAGGGATCTCCCCTGTGGCTCAGTGTTGCTCAACATGTTACACCAGCAACCTTGAGAGGCAAGAAGTGTTATTTCTGCTCCAACATGGAGCAAATACTCAGGAGGCTGACAGCCATTGTCTCTTCACTAACTGTCATAGTTGGCTTCTTTGTTGTTGTGATAAACACTGATTGTAAGAATTAACTTTGGAGGAGGAAATAAAGGACTGGTGTAGAATGTAAACCGACTTCAATGCAGGACCAGGCATCAGCTACCTGAGAGGTGACATCCCCAGAGAGCCACCATGACCGAGGCCATCACGGCTACCACAGCCACCATGGCCACCACAGCCACCATGGGACCCAGAAACACAGTGACCAGAGTTCCAGAGACTGCAGATCACCTGCTTTACACTGGGGTTTCTATAGCTAAGGGTAGAGAAAGGGAAAAGGGGTCTCACTGGGGGTAGAATGTGGAATTAGCTGTCTCCCTTAGATGAGCTAGTTCTGAACATGTAAGGTCTGTTGTCTCTTTGCAACCACTGGGTGTCTGGTATCCAGGTTGGCTGCTTTTCCTTGCCAATCCCCAAATATCTGTCACTCTGGAACTTTTAATTCACTTTAGGCCTTGGCTTTTTGGAGGTTGGGGAGGAAAGATTTTATTTGCTTAAGGGTTACAGTCCATCATGTAAAGAAGTCCAGGTAGGGATTTAAGACAGGGACCCAGAGGCAGGAATGGAAGCCATGAAGGAACACTGCTTACTGGCTTGCTCCCATGGCTTGCAACAGCTTGCTTTGTTATATAACCCAGGACCTCTAGCACAGAGGTAGCACCACACTCAGTGAGCTGAGCCTCCCCACATCAATCATTAATCAAGAAAACATCCCACAGGCATGCCCACAGGTCAGTCTGATAGAGGCAATTCCTTAACGGAATTTACCTCTACCAGGTAATCCTAGTTTGGGTCAAGCTGACAAAAACTAACCAGCACACAAATCCTCTATAGTAGACCGACACCAGGCTTCCATGACTGTTATCTCAGGGCTCAGATAATGGACCACAGTTTATGCTATATTTTATATTATAGTAACTTACGCTGATAGAACAAACCCCTAGGTCCTTGGATGCCCTAAGTTGGTAAAAGAATACTTTCCAAGCACAGTTGCCTGATTGCTTTGGAGCTGTCTGTCTTATCAACTAAAACCTCCCTCAGATGCACCACTGAAGAGAATGTTCAAGGGGGCTGGAGAGATGGCTCAGCAGTTAAGAGCACTGACTGCTCTTCCGAAGGTTCTGAGTTCAAATCTCAGCAACCACATGATGGCTCACAACCATCCCATAATGAGATCTGATGCCTTACTTCTGTGGTGTCTGAAGATAGCTACAGCGAGCAGAGCTGTAGTGAGTGGGGCTGTAGCGAGGAGAAAAAGTGTCTGAAGACAGCTACAGTGTACTTACATATAATAAATAAATAATTAAAAAAAAAAAAAAAAAGAATCTGAGGGCACCAGGCATGTATGTGGTACACATACATACAGACAAAACACTCATATGTGTGGGGAAAAAAAAAAAAAACCTAATTAATTCTTTAAAAACAAAGCTGGGTGGTAGAGGCAAGTGGATCTTTGAGTTTGAATCCAGTCTGGCCTACAGAGTGCGTTCCAGGATAGCTAGGGCTACACAGAGAAACCCTGACTCAAGTCTCCACACCAATCCCACCTCACACCCCCAAACAAAAAGTGATGAAGCCCTACAAGCCCCTCAAATATTTCAGGCCAGAGTCTGGGGCATTATTTCAATGGCCAAGGTTATACACAAGGCCCTGGGTTTGAACCTAGCGCTTTGAACACAAGAGAGGTTTAAGTCAACAAGATGTATGCAATCTCACCAGCGCCCCCTGGAACAGACACCCAGCCCACACGGGCTAAATGAAGAATGGAATGATTATATATGGTGCATTTTAATAGAAGGTTGCCAACCTAAAACATATATCTAAAGCCAAATATGAGTGTCCATGGCCCAGGAGTGCTGATTCAGGTTGTCCCAAATACCATGTCCCAATGGGGCAACCATTTCATTAAGTATTCATAGCAACAGGACAAAGTTATATACATGGAAGAGATTTTCAAATACAATTAATAGAAACATTAGGTACAAACACAGGTTGTAGTGAAGCAGGGGATCCTCGCAAAAGTCTTCAGATGCTATCTGGCTGCCTTTGGGCTGACGGGAGGTATTGTTCTGAGAGTTTTTCTGTACTGGTTACTTTTCTATCACTATGACAAATCACCATGACCAGGGCAACTTATAAAAGAAAGCATTTAATTGGAGGCTTGCTTACAGTTTCAGAAGGTGAGTCCGTGACCATCGTGGCAGGGACCATAGCAGCCCGCAGCCAGACATGGTGCCGGAGCAGTGTCTTACAGCTTACAAGTTAAGGCACAACCACAAGGCAGAAGATGAGGGTTGTGGGTACAAGGGATTTGTAGCCAGGAAGAGCATGGACTTTTTTAAACCTCGAAGCTCAGCTCCTCCACCAAGGCCACACCTTCTAATCCTTCCCAAACAGTTCCAC
>JADRCH010000316.1:1106435-1122439 GCA_019843965.1 Rhynchomys soricoides | reverse complement strand
CAAGGCCACACCTTCTAATCCTTCCCAAACAGTTCCACCAGCTGTGGACCAAGCATTCAAATACGCGAGCCTGTGGGGCCATTCTCATTCAAACCACCAGAGTACCCCACAAAGATTTAACCGAACAGCTACAAGGGAAGATGTTAGGTTACAGACAGAGATGGATGTTAGAAGCGGTAAAAAGGTAGCCACAAGTGATCTAGCTGTGGATCTGTACCATTCCAACTCTCCACAATTGATAAGAACAGGAAATAAACCTGGTAAAGGCACTAGGCCTAGAGGTGCCTTTGATTGCTAACCAGAAAGGCCATAAATGAGACCCCCAGGCCCGGTGGCTATGCTTGAGGGTGGCATCTAGGACAGACGCCAGTTCCTAAAGAGAACTCCTCGAGACTTCTCGGGTCTCTGGATTTTCATTCCATTTCCTAAATGATTTTACAGTTATATCCCAACAGATGAGAGGAATGTTACTGTGGCATTGGAGGGTCCTTAAGAGAAAGCTATGTCCTAAGGTTCGAAAAACAGACTCTTATCCAAACTACTAAAGATGTGAGTCAATCCAGTTAGGCAGTCAGCCGCCTAACCGGGGGACTTCTGCTCAGAAAAGTGAATTCCCTAACACTGCACTAAAGACATGGGAGGAGTGATCATCCCTTTAAGGAAATTACATACTTTTTCTTCCCAGAATTCCTGGTGCAGTCACTTATGCAACTGCAGCCAGTTGACTGGGTTAAACTGGCTGGTTTCTCTAAACTAGAGAAGCACATCATTTTTTTTATTTTTTTCTTTATATATTTGCATCTTTTAGATATTGATTAAAGCCTAGTCATGCTTTCCCAGATACTCTGGACTTTCTCCCTCTTTTTCTGAGTTATCCCCACCACCCATACACACACACACATACACACACACTTCCACTATGTAGCTGCTCACAAACAGCACGGCTTTCTTCCTTTCCTGTTTCTTCCCTTCTCCATCTCTCTCTTCTAGGCAACTGCTGAAATTTACAGCTTACCTGCCCCGCAGTTTTTCTTTTAAACTCTGATAATTTGCCCTCAAGCTTTCTTCTGAATCTGCTTTTAAACTCTTTTATTAATGAGACACCAAGAAAAAACAAACAAACAAAAACAAACAAAAAACAATCTCCATGATAACATGTGGTTATCCAGATGGGACTCCAGCAAATTTCCAGTAACAATCACAAACGATCTAATTCTGGAATCTTCAGGTTACAAGGAAAATTGTGAATGTTAACTTCCAGCCACCAAGTGCCCTTCAAGCAGAAGGCCTCGGCACTCAGCCTCCTGCACAGGCTTTGGGCTCCTCCCCTTTCCTCAGATCTTGGCTCCGCCCAGATGGTGCCAAGCGTGGAGAGTGAGCTGGAGCAGCTTTCCTCCTTCCTTATTCTGGCTTTCTAGAGCTCCAGGCTTCTGGGTAAACTACAAACTGTGTGGATCAGAAAACCTCTCTGATGCTTATGCAGCTGTGGCGAGCCGCCCTACGGCCTGCTCGCACGTATCTACATACAGTAGTGGTCTGCATGCTACTCACGACTCACTCTACAGCCAGGAAGAGAGCTGAGAATTGTCTTGGAGCCAGGCCCAGATGTAGCTTGTGCACTTCCAACCACTTTTTAATGCCAAGAGATGAACCACGGCAGCTCCAGTAAGTTCCAAAGAGAGAAGAGCAGGTCCTCTGTGGACAGGAATGGGGACAAGCTGATGAGAACTCACATCTTCCCTAGAGGCTTTAGCCCCTCCCTACAAACTCAGTCAGCCTCCTGCCTCAGCCCAGGGCTTTGGTAAGCTTGCTGTCACCCTACACTCCACCCACTTGCCCTTTCCCTGATTTATAAATTAGAAATTTTTTCAACAAGTGCTAAAAAGTCTAAGAAAATTGATATCATGACTTACAAAACGATCCCACACCATAGACCATAAGGTGCAACTAAACTAGATATTTCCCAAGGATACATCTGGACTCCACAAGGCCCACCTCAGGCACCCAATTTGTTATTTCTTAAGACCAAAGTCTTTTATTTGACCTTGAGTTTTAAAGTTTTTTCATCTGGGGCTGTAGAGATGGCTTAGTGATAAAGAGCACTGTCTCCTCCCACAAAGGACCCAGGTGCAGTTCCCAATGCCCACCCCAGGTGGCTCCAATCCCAGGCTATCTGATGCCCAGTGGGTACCTGAGTACATGTGGTGGTGCACATAAACTCAGACGGACACATGTTTGATTTTTAAATGCCCCTCCTTTTTGTTTTAAAGGTGAGGGTCTTTCTGGGAAGGTTGTAAAAGCCAGTGGGAAGGGGAGATGCCAAAGAAGCCAGGCCTTCTAGACACAACAGGAAAGATGCACATATGAACTCGATGGCAGCATACACGGGAAGTGGACACAAGCCCCACTCTACCCCAGAAGCTCTCTCCAGCTGGTGACCACTCTCAAAGGAAAAACTAGTTTTCTCACTGGGTATACAAACCAGACTTAAGGGCAGGCTCCATGCCTAGCAGTAAATGGGCAACACAAAACAAACTCAATAGTTGTTTTGGATTTTTGAAATTGTTTGTTGTGGTTTTTTGTCTCATAATCCTTTGTCTGGGATTTTTTTAACCTTACACACCTTTTGGTTATATATTATTGCTTATATATTATATATTTCCAATTTTGTGTTTTTATGGGATTTCTGTGTGTATGTGAATGTGTGTATGTCTTTGTCTATATGTGTCGTTGTGGGAAATATTAAAAACGAAGGAATATATAGCACGTTCTCACTCTATGCCCTGGTTCTCTCAACCCCGGCAGGCTTGCCAGCCGTGCACTGGCGAGCAATGGCCGACCTGCTTTTATCTCCTGGAGCTCTGAAGCTCCACGATCTCTTTACCCAGCTTGCTAGGTTCCCACTGGTGGGTCGCTACCACACCAGCCCCAAGCTTCAATACCCCCATGGCCTCTGTGGTGCATACCAGGCAAACCCACACTTTGCTGCTGTGCCTTTCTCTCCGGAACCCAGACAAGCCGCCTCGTGAAGGAAAACACAACACAGACTTAGTTCAGAAACAATGATAGCTCAATCTCTGGGAGCAACAACTAAAACTTAGCTTTGTAAGCCTTATCAAAATCTGATTCCCCTGGCGGATCTGCCATGATACCAGGAGACTCTAGTAGCTACATCTTACCTATCTGTTGTCCTGGTTCCTAAAAGGACCTCTCTCTTTCCAGCTCCTATGCTCCCAGTGATTGGCTCCTTTATTCATTAGGGGATTGGTTCACAAGAAGTCACATGTGTAACTCACTCACTGTCTGAAGCCCCTCCCAGGAGGACAGAATTAGCAGAGTACAAACAGCCCCAGGGTTATCCATAACAATGTGTTTTCTTTTCTTTTCTTTTTTTTCCGTGTTAAATGGATAATTACTTTTTAAATTTTTATTTATTTATTTATTACTTATTCACTTTACATCTCGCTCACTGCCCCCCCCCAACAGTCACTTCATCCCACATAATATGTGTTTCTTGTGATTTTTATTTGGCTCTTTCTTCCTGTTTGTTTTTATCTTATTTTATATTATTTAATTTTTTAGATGCCTGCTTGTTTTCTAATGAGAGAGAGAAAGAAAGGGTGTGTGTTTGGACTGGCAGGGATGTGGGAAGGATCTGTTACGATTTGGGGAAGGAGAAACTACAGTTTCCAGAATATATTATGTGTTTAAAAAAAAATAGTCAATTTTCAATTTTAAGAATTTTTAAAAAGTGAAGTCAAGGGCCTGTGTACCAAAAAAAAAAACACACAAAAAAACAAAAACAAAAACAACAACAACAACAAAAACCCAACTTTACAAAAGGTTTGTTTCTACTCTGTATTCTGTTGTCTGGTTGCTGGTCACTTGGCACCTTGTTTTCAATTGTTGAAGGTTCTCCTAAGGCATCCTAGGGATCAGAACACAGTTTGTGACATTGTCTCCCCAGGAAACACACCCAGAGTTTCAAATAATTAGCCAATCAGTACACTTCCTTTTGGGAAATGAGGTCTCCTCTACATTTTAATTCTTTAGACACTTTAACACTTTAGACATTTTAATACCTTTAGAAAGGTATGTGTGACAATTCTCTAAACTCCTCTAAACCACAGAATAAATGTCTTAGATCCCTCAGGGTAGCAGGGCACGCTGGTAGAAACAGGGGAGCTCCTATTAAGCCATCTGAGGTAGTTCTGCCTACCTGCTCCACCTGCCCACCTGCACCACCTGCCCACCTACTCTACCTGTTCCACCTGCCCACCTGTTCCACCTGCCCACCTGTTCTACCTGCTCACCTCCTCCTCCTGCCCACCTGCTCCACCTGCCCTCCTCCTCCTCCTGACCACCTGCACCACCTGCCCACCTACTCTACCTGTTCCACCTGCCCATCTGTTCTACCTGCTCACCTCCTCCTCCTGCCCACCTGCTCCACCTGCCCACCTGCTCCACCTGCCCTCCTCCTCCTCCTGACCACCTGTTCCACCTGCCCACCTGTTCCACCTGCCCACCTCCTCCTCCTGCTCACCTACTCCCCTCCTACCTGTTTCTTCTGCCTACCTGCTCCACCTGCTCCTCCTGCCAGCCTGCTCCACCTGCCTCTGACATCTCCCATTCCTCACAGCTAACTCCTCCAACACAGCTGAGCTCTTGGGACAAGAAATATACTCCTGCCAATGAGTCACTAAAATACCTCTGTAAACAAAGCATGCTAGACTAGAGCTTGGACAAGGGAGATACTTCCCTCCCCCCCCTCCCCTAGAGTCCCTACAGAGGCCACAACCTCTTAGCTAAGGATTTTAGGGTTTTTTTGTTTTGTTTTGTTTTTTTATAAAACATTTATAGAAAGGAAAACTGGGGCTGGCTGGTAGTGCAGAGTTTTAGTGCATTACCATCATGGTGGGAAGCATGTTGGTACAAAAGCAGACTTGGTGCTAGATAGGAACTGAGATTTCTACATCTGGATCCATAGGCAGCAATGAGCCTCTAGGCCTGGCTTGAGCCTTTGAAACCTCAAAGCCCACTCTCAATGACACACTTCCTCCAACAAGGCCACATCTACTCAAACAATACTGAAAGAAATGCTTTTCCTCCCCTCCTCCCCTCCCTAGAGATAAGGCCAACTGGACAGCAGGTATTCTCTGTCAACATAGGCTCTCCCAAACAACAATGGCCCTGGGGTAAAGAATAACCACAGGGATGACTCACTAAGAATCCCCTAATTGTATGAAAGGTCAACAACCAACTCAGGCTGTCACCAGAATCTGCCTCAAGAATGTATAAAAAGTGTGAGCTTTAGGAATTGAGGGTTGCCCCTGTCTCGCGTGCAGGACGACCTCAATGCATTGGAAATAATAAAAATAATAAACCTCTTGCTGATTGCATCGCTCTCGATCTCCGTGTCTGTGTGAGGGGGAACTACCGGTAGTTGCGACCTTCAAGGGTCCAACATTTTGGTGCATTGGCCAGGAAACTCCTCCTTGCTGGACCAGTGACTTGAGACCGGAGGACCGAGCACAAGCAGGTACCGAAGTTTTGTTTGTCTGTGTCTATGAGTCTGCATCTATCGTGCTTGTGTTTTTCTGTTTTTCCTGCCTTTCTGCTTCTGGGTGGCCACTGTTAATCAATCGGTTTGGTTTGCAACTCACTTGGGGAGTTGTGGTGTCTATAGCTGCTAAAGGTGTAGGGTAGACGTACCGGGACCACCACGGCAACGAGGGTCTCAGAAGACGCTCTGAACTCCATCTGGGGGATTGGGTCCGTGAGGTTCTAACCCCATCTGAAAGATCGGATCTGAGAGGGTTTGATCTCATCCGGGAGATCGGGTAGATAGTATCTGATCCCATCTGAGTACAGTGGCAGGGAGGCCACTGTCGAATTCCTCTGTTTTCCAGCTGAAGTGTCTGTGGCAGGAATGTGTCAGCATCTATCTTACTTTCAGCCTTCCTTTTTGTGTTTGTGCTTGGACTGATGACAGTTTTTGACGAAATGGGACAGACTGTGACGACCCCTTTAGGTTTGACTCTTAAATATTGGACAGATGTTAGAGCTAGGGCTCATAATCTTTCACTAGAAGTTAAGAAACATAAGTGGGAGACTCTGTGTTCCTCAGAATGGCCAGCTTTTCAGACCGGTTGGCCTGCGGAGGGCTCCTTCTCTCTGCCTCCTATAGTGGCTGTCAAAAGGCGTGTCTTCAGGATGGCCACCCGGATCAGGTTCCATACATTACTGTCTGGGAAAGCCTAGTCACTGACCCCCCATTGTGGGTGCAGCCTTTTGTTCCTCTTCCAGGGCCTACAGGAACGCCTATCATGGCTCTTCAAGAGGGACCCAAGAAGCATATCCTCCCCACCTCAGATACAGACCTACTCCTTCAAGAACCTCCTCCTCCATACCCCCTGCTGTTCGGTCTCAGGCAAGAGGCCGGGCCTGGGGCGATTCCAGTTGCCGAGCCTCCTGGGATGGGTCCCTTGGCACCGCCCCCCTCCTCTGTTATCCCTACCCCCGACCCAGTGGGGCCAGCCCAGGGGACCTGCAGCCTGCACGGGACTACCCCCGAACAGTCTCACATTCTCCCTCTTAGAGCTTATGGTCCCCCTGATGACCAGGGTCATCAGCCTTTGCAATATTGGCCGTTCTCCTCGGCCGGTTTGTATAACTGGAAAACTCATAATCTCTCTTTTTCTGAGAATCCACAGGGCCTGACTAACCTGGTAGAGTCCCTTCTTTTCTCCCACCAACCCACTTGGGATGACTGACAGCAACTGCTTCAGGTCCTTTTTACCATGGAAGAGAGACAGCGCATTCTCCTTGAGGCTCGAAAAAATGTCCCCAGGGTGGATAGGCGCCCCTCCCTCTTACCAGCAGATATAGATGCAGGGTTCCCACTAACCAGACCAGACTGGAACTTCAACACCCCTGGAGGTAGGGAGCACCTGAAGTTATACTACCAGACTCTAATGTTGGGTCTCAGAGGGGCAGCCAAGAACCCCACAAATTTGACCAAGGTGAGAGAAGTGATGCAGGGGCCAAATAAGTCACCCTCTGCTTTCCTAGAACGACTCATGGAGACTTTCCGCCAATTCACTCCTTATGATCCTAGTAGTGAAGAGCACAAGGCGACGGTTACTGTCACTTTTGTGGTCCAGTCTAGCAGAGATATTAGGAGGAAATTGCAGAAACTTGAAGGATTACAGGATAAGTCATTAAGGGAACTAGTGCAGGTAGCTGAAAAGCTGTATCATAATAGAGAGACAGAGGAAGAGAAAGAAGAAAGGAAACAGAAGGAACAAGAAGATAGGGAGCTCAGAAGAGATAAGAGACAGGAGAAGAGTTTACATAAGATATTGGCCATTGTAGTTAAGGAGACCAGAGAGCCTAGTAAAGAAATGCCTGACAAGGGACCAATGCACTTACTGCAAAGAAAAAGGCCATTGGGCAAGGGACTGTCCCGTAAAGAAGAAAAAGAGGGCCCATGACCCTGAGAAGAGAGCGAGAGAGCCCTGGGGCCCTAGAATACTGGTTATGCAGGAGGATAGCTACTAGGGGAGATGGGGTTTGGACCCCCTCCCTGAACCCAGGGTAACCCTTAGAGTGGAGGGGAAGCTCACTCAGTTTCTTGTGGACACTGGAGCTCAACATTCAGGTCTCTTACAATCTGATGGACCTATTTCAAGTAAAAAGTCCTGGGTTCAAGGGGCTACAGGCAATAAGCAATATTCATGGACTACCCGAAGATCGGTGGACCTCGGTGTGGGCCAGGTATCCCACTCGTTCTTTGTCATCCCTGAATGTCCATAACCCCTGTTGGGGAGAGACCTCCTCACCAAGATGGGAGCACAGATCCATTTCCTCCTGGAGGAGCCACAGATTAAAGACTGGCAGGGAGAGCCCATCCAGGTTTTGACTCTCAAATTACAGGATGAGTATAAACTTTTTGAAAATAGAGAGCAAAAGACTCAGAACATGGACTGGTGGTTGCAGAACTATCCGCAAGCCTGGCTGAGACGGCAGGGATGGGAAAAGCCAAGCACCAACCCCTGTCTATGTGGAACTAAAAGCCCAGTCAAGTCCAATAAATGTCCACCAGTATCCCATGTCCAGGGAGGCTCAAGATGGAATCCAACCCCACATCTTATGACTCCTCCAGCTGGGGATCCTGCAAAAGTGCCAATCAACCTGGAATACCCTGCTCCTTCCCGTGTAAAAGCCTGGGACTAGTGACTATCGACCGGTCCAGGACCTCAGGGAAGTAAACAAGAGGGTAACTGACCTCCACCCAATGGTCTCCAGCCCATATAACCTGTTAAGCTCTCTTCCCCCCTCCAGGACATGGTACATAGTTCTAGACCTTAAGGATGCCTTCTTTTGCCTGCCGCTGGCTCCTAAAAGCCAAGAGTACTTCGCCTTTGAATGGAAGGACCTGGAGTCTGGGATGACGGGCCAGCTCACGTGGACTCGCCTTCCACAAGGCTTCAAGAACTCACCCACTATCTTCGACGAGGCTCTTCATCGGGATCTGGCCACATTTTGTACCACCAACCCCCAGGTAATGCTTTTGCAATTTGTAGATGACCTCCTCCTGGGAGCCCCCAGCAAGGAACTGTGTCTCGAGGGGACAAGATGCCTTCTCGTTGAACTGGGAGAACTAGGTTACCATGTTTCAGCAAAAAAAGCGCCCAAATCTGCAGCCAACAGGTCAGTTACCTGGGGTGTTTGTTAAAGGATGGACAAAGGTGGCTGCCAGAGGCCAGAAAAGGAACTGTTTCACATTCCACTGCCCACTAATCAAAGGCAAGTTAGAGAATTTCTGGGTACAGCAGGCTTCTGTCACCTATGGATACCAGGGTTTGCTGAGATGGCAGCCCCACTTTACCCACTTACTAAGGACAAATAACCATTTATTTGGACCTAGTGGCCCAGAAACTATCATCTGACCATCCCCTCTACACTTGGTGGCCAGACCTTACCTTTGATCTCTGCGACCTGGCCGCCTGTATAAACACTTGGAACCTTCCGACTCATGAATCGGGTGGGGCCAGGCCCAAGTGCCAAGGAAAAGGGACATGCAATGTTATCTTGTGCCATGGGAATGGGATAGGCGATCAAATAGGATGCGGGCACCCCCATCTAAGGAGTGGCCTTCGAGAAACACCCTTGTATGTCTGCCTGGGGGAGGAAGGAGCAGGTCATTAGCTCAAAGGTGTAGAGGCCCAGAATCCTATCATTGTGCTTCCTGGGGGTGTGAGACTTCAGGAACTGCATACTGGAATCCCAAATCAAGCTGGGATTTGATTACTGTACAGAGAGCCTCCATGGGACCAGGACTCACAAGCAGTAGATGCTCAGGGCTCCCCTATGCAGCATATGGGGTTGTTGTGGCAGAGCCCACGGGGCCCTGGAAGGGGTGGGGGCCCTACCTTAATTATGCCTGTAATCCTCTCACCATCAGATTCACAGAGGAAGGGAAAAGGTCCAGGGCAGGATGGGTGGGGGGAAGAGCCTGGGGGCTAAGGTTATGTAAGAACGGGCACAACAATGGGGTTCGGTTTACAGTCAAGCTCCAGGTCGAGACTCCCACTCTCCCCTTGGGCTCAAATGGGGCCTTAGTGGCCCTAGCTGCCCCCACCAGACAAAAAAACCCTCTCCGAAAACCAAATCCCCCTACAACCGCCTCGAGGGCTTCAGAAATAACAACCCTTAAAGCCTCCCCCACCTCTCTAGAGAACTTTCATCTGACTGACTTAATCAGAGAAGCATTTCAGGTCATAAATGCCACTAACCCAAAGGCCACTGAATCCTGCTGGCTCTGCTATGATGTGGCCCCCCCTTACTATGAGGGAATAGCATATGTGGGGACAGTCAACCTGACAGGGAAGGCCCAGGCAGGCCGGTGGCAACAACAGCAGAATGTCAAACTTACACTGTCTGCTGTGTCTGGCCAAGGACTGTATGTGGGGAAATTCCCCACCACCCACCGGCATCTCTGCAATCAGACATGGGAGGTTGTCCCCTCCTCAGGTTACTTACTTCCCCCTATGGATGGATGGTGGGCTTGCTCCTCCGGGATTACTCCCTACATCAACCTCCACGTTCTTAATGCAACTCAGGATTTCTGTATACTAGTACAATTGATCCCTCGGCTTATGTATCACCCATACGATGAGTTACTGTCTTACTGGGAGGGTGGACCTGTCAGAGTTAAGAGAGACGCAGGAATAACACTCTCTGTTTTACTGGGTACAGAGTTAGGTGCGGCAGGAGCTGCTACAGGATCGTCAGCATTAGTATCACATCATCAGGCTTATCAGGGACTAAGACAGGCTATAGACCTAGACATTGAACAAATGGAAAATTCTATTTCAAAACTCCAAGAATCTCTGACGTCCTTATCCGAGGTAGTCCTCCAGAACAGAAGGGGACTCGACCTCTTGTTCCTCCAGCAGGGTGGCTTGTGTGCAGCCCTAAAAGAAGAATGTTGTTTTTATGTAGACCACCCAGGAGTAGTAAAAGACTCAATGGCCAAGGTGAGGGAAAGACTGGCAAAAAGAGAAAGAGAAAGAGAACAGAGTCAGGGATGGTTTGAATCCTGGTTCAGTTCTTCCCCCTGGCTCACCACTTTAATTTCCACCCTCCTAGGACCCCTAATAACCTCAGTACTACTTCTAAGCTTTGGACCTTGCATCCTAAATTGCTTAATGGCTTTCATTAGGGAGCGCATAAGCACGGTGCAGATTATGATGCTACGGCAACAGTACCTAGGGTTAGATCAAAATGAGTTGTAATTTCATGATTGAAATACTGCCAAGAGAAAAGGAGGGAATGAAAGAAATGCTTTTCCTCCCCTCCTCCCCTCCCTAGAGATAAGGCCAACTGGACAGCAGGTATTCTCTGTCAACATAGGCTCTCCCAAACAACAATGGCCCTGGGGTAAAGAATAACCACAGTGACTGGCCCTGGGGTAAAGAATAACCACAGGGATGACTCACTAAGAATCCCCTAATTGTGTGAAAGGTTAACAACCAACTCAGGCTGTCACCAGAATCTGCCTCAAGAATGTATAAAAAGTGTGAGCTTTAGGAATTGAGGGTCGCCCCTGTCTTGCGTGCAGGACGACCCCAATGCATTGAAAATAATAAAAGTAATAAACCTCTTGCTGATTGCATCGCTCTCGATCTCCGTGTCTGTGCGAGGGGGGACTACTGGTAGTTGCGACCTTCGGGGGTCCGACAAATGCCACTCCCTTTTTGTCTATGGGGCCTTATTCAAAGCACCACAGGCCACAAGGTAAGCTTCCCAAGTATCCTCAAACTAGATCAGGGACCTGCACTGCACACACAGTGCCATAGGCAGCAGGAACCCAGAAAAGAGGATGTCAGTGTGAAAACTGACTCAGGAAAATGGGTGTTTAACTGGGAGAAGGGGGCATGGTGGGGGAATCTATGACTATATTGAGATCCTAGCTATTCAAGAGTCCCCTGCTACTACTCTTTCCTACCACAGTAGACCACTCTGTACCCTGTTTCTCATAACAGCCTCTGACCAGTACACATGAACCATTGTCAGAATGTGCCTCCAGACTGAGCTATACCCATTTAGCTGGACTCCCACATCATTGGGCTTTTCCCAGAGCCTCTCCTACCTCCAGCCTTTCCTTCAGCAGGAATCCACACCCTGCCTTGGATACCTGAGCTGTCTCTCTCTGGTTTCCCATTTTCCCATTCTCCAATCCTTGGGCCCTAGTTGTCTCTACTCCCAAGGCTCTGTCTCCACCCCCACGCTTCCATCAAGAGCTCCTAGGGAGAATTCTGGGGCTTGAAGTCACCGCCCTTTGCCATTCAAAATCCTCACGCACAGTCAACAGTTCCAGGCTAATGTAACCTCAACCACCAGCAGCTTCTGCTACTGGGATAAAAAAGCAAAGGCTTTCTCAGCTTGACCAACCAGCCACCTTCGAACTGAACTCACTCCCAACTCCTCTGGGAGCCACAGACCCAGACACTCCAGGACCAATCTGATAACAGGTGCATTCTCTCTGGTCCCAGGGAAACCTAGATAAGCCCACACTTGGGTATGGCAACCTCTAACTCCTGGCCAGTGTGTTACAACCACCAAGGTCACTGTGAAAATCTCTGCCAGCACTGGCTGGTGTTCTGAACAACCATTTTCCATCTCATCTCCTCTCTGCCATGAATGATATGAGAGTAGGATATGCTCCTGCCTCCTGATATCTTCCCACTCTTAAAAACCAGGGCTAGTGACTAGGCAGAACTGGGGATCAGTGATCCCCTCCCTCCAGTATGGGGGTCCACCTTTATACCATTATTTATATCCCTCTTTGTTCTGGAAGGATCTGAGGCAGCTTTGATCAAAACTTCACAGATTCACTTCCAGGGACTCTTGCATTCGCCAGAAGAGCCAGAGGCTTAAAATTATAAATTCATTCTTTCCAGCAACAAAGATTCATTCTGCTCTGAGTGCAGAGATAGAAGACTCCACAGCCAAAGGCTTCACCACGCTCAGGAAACCCAGGCCTGATTACAGCAGGGTCAGACGGAAGCCAGAGCACATGCTGGGTATGCCACCAGAGAAGGCTAGTGCTCAGGAAACCCTGGTCCTTTCAGAGAGCTGCTGAAAGGGCACATTTGGGCTATGCCATCCTGTCACCTGGCCTGTGGCAATCCTAGAAATGACTTTCTAAGAAGGTATTCTATCCTCACTTCTAACTTCTGTGGCTTTTAAAGAAAAGCTTGTCCACTAGGAGGTGGCTGAGAAGGTTTTATCCTCAGGAACTCCAGGACCCTGGGCAAGTCAAGTCACCTCTCTGGGACTCACCCTTGTCAGCAGAAGGGCTGGTTCTAATTTTGCTTTTTTTTTTTCTTTAATATCAATGACTCTGGGGATGGAGCTCCATGTTTTTTCTTGGAGATGCTTGTCACCCCTAAAGGATATGTGGAAACATCCAGAAGCATGACTCCCTAGGTCTTATTCCAGTGAGGAAAGAGCCAATACATGGACTTTGACACTAATATAGGAATGGCATCTCACCTCATGGGTTGGGACAAATGGAGCTTAAGTAAGCCCTGCCTTTGGGGCCAGAAAAGTCTGAGCCTACATCTGACATCTAAGGTGTCATTGCTGATGGATGTCACCAGTGTGAACTGCTGGCCACTGAGTTTCCCTCATAAGCAGCACTTCCCCACTGATCTGCTGCCCCTGGTCCTCTAGATGGAGACTCCAGACGATGAGCTAATTGTCTGTTGATCCTTAGCAAAGTCTAAAGCATTTCATGGACTCAGAGAGCGAACATTAGTTTGGGTGTAGATGGTTTGGTTGGGATTGGTTTGGCTTGGTTACAATACACAACATTTTGGGAATCCAGAATGACTGAGGATCAAAGTAGGCAAAGACATCACAAGGAAAGAAAACTACAGAGAAAGCCCTCTCAGGAGTATAAAGGCAAAACATCTTAACAGCACACTAGCAGAATGAACCCAGCAAGTAGAGTAAGAATTGTAATCAGGACCAAGAAGGATTTATTCAGGATCAGGAGATCAGGTGATCAAATCAACAGAGTAAAAACAAAATTCACAGTCATCTCAATACACATGAAAAAAAAAATCTCAACATCTTTTTCATGATAAAAATATGGAACAGCCAGGTGAGTTGGTGCAAAGCTGAGATGAGAGGGTTTCTGCAACTTCAGGGCCAGCTTTGTTTATTTAGCATGTCTCTGGGCTACATAGTGACACCCTATCTCATGCAAATAACAAACAAGCAAGCAAACAAACAAAAACACCTCAAAAAGACTAACAGAAGGAAACACCTTTTGCCTCCCTTACTTACTGAAAGAGATCTATGAAAAGCCTCAAGTTGACTTAACAATAATGAAGACTGCATTTCCCATCTTTCTGAAAGAAGACCAGGGTACCTATGTCACCTGACAATTCAATTGAGGTTCTACCTGACAATTAATAAAAGGAAAGAAATGGAAAAGAAACACAAAACCATGTCAATCTGAAGATGCTAAAAACTCACATACAGAAGGTGCCAGAATTCTGCTTTGAACTAGTGCCCAAGCCCCAAAAGAGAATAGGCCGCGAGATCCATACACATAAATCAATGATGTCTGTACACACTTGCAAAGAGAACTCCAAAGATAAAGCAATTACATTTATATCAGCATAAAGGGGGATAAAATACTTAGAAATGAAGAAGTTAGACTCTGAAAATCTAAACAGAGACTTGTGGTATGTTCATAGACTTGGAGACAACACCATGAAGGCAACACTTTCTGAGCACATCCCAGGTTCAAATCCTGAGGGACATCCTGTATAGTAGTGGATAAGATGGTGCCTTTCATGTGCCTTTCTGGAAGGCACATGAAGTGGAAATTTCTGGTTTCTTTGGAGACTCAGTTGTGTCATGTGATATTTTTCCTGGAAACTCTCTTATGAGAGGATGTTTTGCTGAAGCAGACATGTGAGAGGATGTATGTTCAGAAAGAAAATAAGTAGAACCGAACAGACAGTGAATGGTGCTCTTTAATTGCTTCACCTTGCAACACTTTGCTGGGCTTTCCTGCTCTTCACTTGCCATGACTTCATAGAGATAAATGTGCCAAAGAACTTCTTGTGTTATTCCAGCTGTTTCTTGATGCTTCCACAGACTCATTTCAATCCAGCAGAGCCTGGAGGTTTCTTCTGGATAGAGGCACTGCTACTGATCTGCGTTCAGTGTTTTAGACTGCACTGCTGATATCCTGACAATGAAAATTGGAATCACCCCAAAAGAACTACCTCTAAACAGGTCCACATCCTCTTTAACCTACTAACAACTACCTTCCTCCCCTATCTTTGGTTGGTGGGCCAGAAGGGGAAGGTTGAAGTATTTAACAACTCTTATTAAAGTAGGTTTTGCAATATTTAAGTCTTACAGGCGTGTGAAATAGCAAGGAGCCAGAATAGCCAAAGGGATTAGTTTGGGGTTTGGATCATAGAAATATCCTCTTAAATCATTGGAGGCAGGCAGCCTAAAGTCAACAGCAGGGAGGCTCTGCCACTCCAGTGACATTCATATTCACACACCACCATTTCCACCCTGTGACCTCCTGTGTCTGTGTTTGTATGCTTGTGTCTTCTCACAACCTTAGAATAAAGACCCCAGGCATTAGGTCAGAGGTCATCCTAATGGCCCCATCTTACCTTCATCATATCTGCAAAGACCATGTTTCCAAATAACATGGAGGTTGGGAAGTCAAGCTTAGCTTTCAGGGAATATGAACCACTAGCAGGCCACAGGCACTTGGCCTGACAGGGATCATTTAGGGCTGGAGATAGGTCTTAGTACTTAAAGGAGTACTTAGTACTCCTTTAGCTCTTCCAGAGAACCCAACTTCAGTTCCCAGCACCGCCAATGCCTGTAACTCCAGCTCAAGAGGATCCTACACCCTCTTCTGGTCACTATGAGTACAGCACTTACACAGAAACACACCTACACAGAAACCTTTAGAGAGAGAGAGAGACAGAGACAGAGACAGAGAGACAGAGACAGAGAGAACCAAAGAAAAAGAGAGGAATAGAGAGTGCCTTCTTAGGCTGAGAAAGCAAGGATGACTCTGAGAGTGACTTGGGTACAGAGTAGGGCCATTGTGCTCAAACAGAGAGGGGAGGGGGGTGTATCTGTCAAGCCAGGCAGCCCAGATCCAGGAGCATGCTGGCTTGCAGACACATAGTCCTGACCATCAGTGTCTTGTTTCCTATACTCATCAACTTGTATGCAACTTTGAGTCTGCTTGTTTGCTCCAAAGCTTTATTCACAAAAACATTGGGTGCTCCGTATCCATCTTTGCAAAGCTCTGTTGCAGGAACTTGGAGCACACATATGTATACACAGACACACAGACACACACACACATGCATACACATACATACATACACACACACACACACAGACTGGCTGTTCAAATGAACAAAGCTATGCTCCACATC
>JADRCH010000316.1:1089433-1106425 GCA_019843965.1 Rhynchomys soricoides | reverse complement strand
ACACACACAGACTGGCTGTTCAAATGAACAAAGCTATGCTCCACATCAATAGACTGGCTGAGTCAGCACGAACTGATTCCCCCCCACCCCCACCCCCGCCAACCCTTGCCACTGCCAACCACTGCTTTCATGTGTAGCTGCTCATCTCCCCTGAACCCTACATTTGCTCCTCTTATGTCTATGGTATGGCGCCTAGCATGTCTTCATGCTTCCCCAGCACAGGGCAGGCACTTTTCTGATGGTTGCTCATAGTGTCTGTGAAAGAAAACTCAACTCATAAACTCATAATGATACACCTTCGATGCCCTGTCTAAACCTACACAATGCTTTCTCCCCAGGCCCGCCACATATTCTGAAGGACTTCTGACTTCTTCCAGAGAATGGGTTCCTCTGGGACTCAAGACAAGTCCTGCTCTGTCCTTCAGCATCCATGAGCCTAGGTTCTCCCTAAGGGGGCTCTAGGATGGGCCTTCCCACCTTTCTCTCCCAAGGCTTCAAATCAAGACAACACTGAGTCAGGCATTGAGAGTAATTGTGAGCTTGCCCCTCTTGTAGATGCCAGGCGACCCAGACCCAGGGTAAAGAGATGAAAGTGACCAAGAGGATGAGGCACATCCCCCCAACATCGCCGTCCACTCACATGGCTTCATAGAAGGACCTGTGTGTGAAATGACAAAGGACAGAGCAGCAGCAAGGCCAGAGAAGACACATATGCCGGCTTGACTCCAGGGCTGGGAACAATAGGGGTGTCAACAGCAAGAGGTCTGAGAAGGTCATTCCACATCTCTCAGTAAAAGAGCAGTGTGAATTTCTAAGCAGCAACATCTGGAAGATCAAAACCATCTCACTTCAATCACCAGGAAGCTCTCTGCTCGTTACATGCAATCATACTTAGTTATTAATAGACGCAGGCTCGACACCGGCATTCTGCATGCTCATCCTGAGGTGCGCAAGGGACTCTGCTGGCATTTAGTTAGTCATTTTCATCAGCACCTTCCATGGATTGACCGATCTGACCCCAAAACCTCACGCTGTCACTCATCATAAGTGAATTTATCAACATGTACGTAATCAGAATACACAGGAGAGTCTGAGCTGCTTGCATATGGAATTACTGCTTTCTCCATGCTTCAAAAAAAATTCAATTTTGCATAATAAATAATGATAAGGGCCAGTTGACAATTATCTAGATGGGAACATTACATGGAAATGATTGGAATTTCAATGGGCTGGGGGCTCTGTCTGGAGGCTCCCTAGTAATCGGCCTCCGAGGCTGACTCCCTCCATTGTCGGGCACACAAAGCCCCGACCCTCCTGATGCAGGCTGCAGTACGCACCCTGCAAATTGGCATGTATCCTATTAGTAATTTCCTCCTGTGGCATGGGCTTCGATGCACAGTCAGGCGAATACAAAAATTAATTAGGCTATTATTTTAATGTAAAAGAACAGAAGCTTATCTGGGAAAAAAATCCAAGCTCACACAAACACACAAACTCCTCACACTAGCATACACTCACACAAGCACGCATGTTCATACAAACACACACACACTCCTCACACCAACACACATGCTCACACACCACCAAACAAATCATGTGTAGCCAGGTCTACCTTTCCCAGAAGTACCTGTCACTTATAATAGGCCTGCTCCAAGGCACAGTGTTTCCCTCAGCTTCTGAATAATCACCTCAAAGAAAGAAATGAGGACAAAGCTCACTCTTGATTTTTTCCGAGTGATCACAGTACAGTGTGTCTTGATTGCAAGGCTTGCTGGGGTATTGTGACTTTCACTAATTACATTTTGTGCTGCATTGTCTAGCCTAGTCATTCTATCCATGAAAGAATGCTGGGAGATAGCACATGCCCCTGCTACTTTACACCCTGTCAAGATGTAAAGCCACACAGGAGAGGAGCACCTGCCTCGGTGGTGCTCATTTTGACCAAGCCCCAGCTTATGGCCCTCTGACCCAGGGCCACCCGTAGAATCAACAGTTATTTTAAAGTCAGACAGCCTTGTTAATTACAAAACTAGTGAAGTTGGGCTTGGTGACAAAGGCCTGTACTCCCAACATGCAGGAGACCAAGGCAGGAGGACAGAAAACTCAAGGCTAATCTAGGCTTTGCAGCAAGATCCTGTCTCAAAAGCAACAAAAAGAATAAATACAGGCAGGCCAGATGGCTCAGTGGGCAGGGACACTTGCCATGAAACCTGACAACCAGTTTTAGATCCCTAAGCACCCACATAGTGGAAAAAGAAAATCAGCTCCAAGTAGTTGTCCTCCGACCGCCACATGTGTGCTCTAACATGTATGTGCCCACACATATACATACATACACACACATAAAATAAATAATTTTAAAAAGCCACCAAGTGGGGAGAGCAGACATTCGAACAAAAACTCCCATAAATTTGCTGGCATGAGTGTTCTGCGCCTGCAGACTTCTCGGGGGCCGAGATTCCCAGGAGCCACACTCTAGACTTGCATCACAAGGTCCTGCGAGACTTCCCAAGGCCATGTTCTTCAGTGGCACCTGTCCTCCTACTGTTGTAGGTGAGGACATTAGGAGTCTATATGTCTTCGGCTTACGATTGACAGGTTGTCTGGCTCCACCCCCACCACACCCCCTAGCATGACCTGCCTCCTTTACCTTCCTAGCTCAGGGTACCAATCAGGGTTCAGGCAAAACACTAAAAAGGGACAAGGCCAGCAGAACAAAATGCATGACCATCTTAGCCATGATGGGGGACTGGGGGATAGTGCAGCAATGGACATCCCAGCTGGCCTGATGGAAACTCTGTACAAAAGAGGAAGAAAGCAACTGCCTCCTGCCCTCACTCAACAAAGACAGAAGCACACAGTGTGACTTCAAAGACTGAATGGAGTGTGAGAGAAGCACACAGTGTGACTTAAAAGACTGAGTGCATTATGATTCCAGAGGGGTGCAGACGGGCAAGGACATTGTGAACGAAAACTGAGGACACACCCAGGTATGACACAGTCATCAAGGTCCCAGCACTTGAGATAAGCAATAGGCTTGGTTTTAAAAAGGTCTAGATCTCCTGAGGGCCATGAGTACTGGGGCTTTATCAAACTCCCTGGCCAGGAAGGTATCATGTAGACTTTCAAAGGGCACAGGTGCCTAAGACAGCATTGGGTATACATTTGTGAGAAGGAGAGGGGAGCCCAAGATACCACATCAGCAGGCAGCCAACCATCTTGGCAGCCTTCACCACAAATTATGATGGCCTTGATGTCACTCCACCCTGTGTGTGTCAGGGAGATACTCCATTCTTCACCCTGTTCTTGTCCCTTGAGGTACAATGTACATGACCCAGCCTCTGGCACCTCCTGCAGAAGACAGTGGCAGCTCCAGTAGAGGATGGTGCTAAAATAGGGGCTCTCAGAGCGCAGTAACCACCAGGAGAGGGTCCATGAAGGTGGATTTACAGGAGCCTGTAGTAGGATCATCCTATCCCTTGCTTGCTTTGATGGCTTTTGACTCCACTGTTTATAAGAACCAGTGTACAGGAGTTGCAACTACCACCACTGACTCTTCTGTGTTTATCCATCATCACCTACCCCATATTTGCGCATCTGGGAGAGGGCTGATGGGGAGCAGGCCATAGCCTGGACTAGAGGGTTCCTGGTCCCTCTGTTCCATTCTGCTCTGTTCATGTGCCTTGTCAGCCATTGGCAGGGCCACCCATACATCATCCAGCTTCTGCTTGTTGTTAACCCTACACTTTGACCTGTCTCACACTCTGTTGTGGGAAGGGAGCTAAGTGGTCTCATTAATGTCCTCATTACTGGTGAAAGGCTATGGCTAAGAGTCTTGCAGCAGGAGGCATGCCTTCTGTGCATGGAAACCATATCCACACAGCCATAGATCACATGGCTCCCTGTGACGGAAGGGTGCCTCAGGGCTGAAGGGCTGGTAGCACTGGGCTCTGGGGTGTCCTGAGAACTTGCTCTGCTTCCTTCTTCTTGGCTTCTTCTCATTGGTCCTAGGTTGGTGGATGGGACTCCTGTGAGCCAGGGCAGAGGTATCAGCAAGGTGGCCAGGGACAGAGGGCAAAGTCCAAGGGCCTCCCTCCAGCAGGACAACTTGTGTATCACTGTGCTGAATCCCATTTCTGCCCCATACCTTCTAGCTGTCTGCTTGCTGCTCTTTCACCTGTATGTGGGTGACCATGGTAGCTTCTGGCTCCTTAGACAGCAGCTCCTCTATCTGATGTCATTTCTCTTACTTGAGGCATCCAGAACCTGCAGGCTGACTTGAGGGCTGCACAGCCAGTTTATCCTGGCTTGGAATGGGACCCAGATGTCTCAGCTTCCATTCATTCATAATAGGGACACAGGAGCAAGTTTTGAACACTTAATTAAATTCTACACTTCAAGTCCCATGGTAAAAAGGCAATGATTTAGAAAGCCTGTCTATGAACAAATGCCAGGAGGTATGTTTAAAATAAAGAGGTTTCTCAACAAATGTTCTGATGAGACATCGACAAGGAGAGACATTCCCAGAAATAAAGAGAGAGGAATGAGAACCAGAGAGACTGAGAGAGAGAGAGAAGAGGAGGGAGAGACAGTAAAAAATAAAAGATAAAGAAAGGGAGACAGACAGACATAAAGAGATAAGGATGGAGATGAGACACAGAGACAGAGACACAGAGAGAAAGACATAGAGACAGACTGGAGAAAATTGGAAAGGAAGAGAAAGACTAAAACCAAAGAGGTAGCTGGCGGTCCCAGCACCTATTAAATGGAGGCTAGCCCTGGAGACCTCAACCAGAGAACAAGGCCACATGGTAAAAGCAAGACAGAATACAGCCAGGTCAAACAAACCCAGGCTGGCAGAACACTCTGCAGAACAGAACAGCGGGCTCAGCCTGTTCACAATGTCAATGTCACAAAAGGCAGAAGACAATATCGAGGAATCTAATCTAGAAGGAGAACAATGGGGAGCCATGAAGTTTGCACACAAGGGATCCCATCTCCAATTTTGCAAAGAGCCACAAAGGAAACCATCAAGCTGCCTGCAGCCCTTAGTGTGCTTTGTGTAGTCATTATGCTAAATCTCTACATCCACCAGGTTACAGAGAAAGTTGTCCTCAGGAGAGACCAACCAAGGTGTTTAGAACAGTTGCCCTGCTTGAATCTCATTCTTAGATTAACCAGTAAAGAGAGCACCTCATGTATCCCTATTTTGATGCTGCACACCTTTAATCCCACTAATCAGAAGGCAAAGACAGGCAGACCTCTGTGACTTTAAGGTCAGCTTGGTCTATACACCGAGTTCTAGGTCCTCTAGGTTTAAACCATGACTCCCAGCTCCCCAAGCACCTTCCCCAAAGTGGACACCTACAAAGGTAAACACACATTCTCACTCACATCACACACATGAACACACTCAACAGCACATCAGAGAAAGAGTGAGTGAAACAACTATGCTACGGGTGTGGCCTTGTTGAGGTTTGGTCAGCTGCTGTGTATTAAATTTTAATATTAAAATATTTAATATGTGTAATATTAAATTTTATACCTGAAGGTCTAGCCCTATGAGTAACCTTTTACATGTATAAGCTTTTGTTGTGCAAACCTTGTTTTGTTTTGCTTTTTTATTTAAAACCATTGGTTAAATAAAATTTGCAACAGCAAATTACTGGAGGGATTAGAGATAGGTTGGTTTGGCTTGACCTGGTTGGAGGAGAGAGATGAGGGGAGAAGAAGAACAAGGAAGAGAGAGGCAGGTACCATGAGAGGAGATAGATGAGCACATGACCAGGAGGGACAGCTAGTATCTGGGTACACAGCTGGGGAGGTAGACAGGCCAGCACTTAGAAGAGTAGATTAGGGGTTACCCACTAGTAATTGTCAAAGCCAAATAAAATAAGCACAGTCTGAGTCTCTTATTTGTAAGCTAGTCAGGGATAATTTTGGTGCTCAACGTGGGGTGCCACCTGTAGGCTTATATTTTTCAAATCCTATTTTAATATGTGTATTTCCAATTCTTTAACCTCCCTTTAACCAGAAGTGGTGGAAAGGAAAGGTTAATGGGGCAACGGAAGATGTGGGCCTGTTTAGAAATAGTTCTCTGGAGCAAATCCAATCTGTGTTGTCAGGATATCAGCAGTTCAGTTCACATGAATCATCAGTGGTAGCTTGATCCACTTACAAACACCATTTACAAGTCAGCAACGATAGTTCGATCCAGAAGAAACTGTGAGGCTCTGCCAATTGGCCCCAGTCCTTGGAAGTGGCAAGAAGCCGCTAGAACACCACCAGAAATTCTTTGGTGCATTTCTATCTATGAAGTCATAACAGAACAATACCAAACAAAGAGTGGTAAGGGGTACCAATGCCACATCCACTCTCTGCTGGGTTATATTTATACCTTTTCCAAACATCACGTGTTCACTCAAATGTGTCTGCTCTAGCAAAACATCACATGCCCTTTTCCCACTCTGCCTTCAGAAAAATATGTGTCTGTTCTCAGCAAAACACCCTCCCACACGTCTGCTTTAGCAAAAAAACATTTTCTCATAAGACGGTTTCCAGAAAAATATTACATCATACAACTGAGTTTCCAAAGACACCAGAAGTTTCCATTTCCAGACCTGTACTGTGAGGTCATAGGCGACAGGGAGGACAGGAGCTGAAGGGTGTGGCCTGCACTGTGTTGTGGTGTATGTCCAGGTGATAGTGCCGTGTGTATGTGTGTGTCTGTGTGAGTGTGTGTATCAGGTGCATGTATGTATGTATGCATGTACATACGTACATATGTATGCATGTTTGTAACTATAAGCAGTGTACCCAAGCATCTTTATGCATATCCACTGTGCTTGAGTACATTCACAAGTGCATAATGGACAGAGGAGTGGGCACTCATATCTCAGGGAGTGGAAGGCTACATGACAGCCCAGGTGACACCTGCGAACTGTTGCCCTGAGTTCTTTTCATTCCGTATAGGACACAGTCAAAAGACTTCCTCCTGAGTCTGGTGGATTCAAACCTCAAGATTCCCTCTGACCTGAACACAGATTACCTAAAGTTCAATAGTCCCTGCCTTCTCCTGCTGATGCATTCTAGTCTCATCCCACGCAAGTCACACTATGTTGGGGACAGGTGCTGAGGAGTCCTTATCCACAAGACTACAGGGTCCTCACTGCTTCCTGTCACCTATCTGGGTGGTGGATGCTGGCCTGGGGTGAGTCACCCAGACTCCACCACTGCTGAGTCCTGCTGTCCACATTCCATAGGTTCCAGCCTTAGGCCCTTCCTGCCCACCTGGAATCAAGGGATCACACTGTGCATCTTCCTTTCTGATATGCTCAGAATCTACTTCGCATAGATGGAGACTTGCCCAGCAGCACGTAGAACCACCTTTGGCCAAATAACTGGGCTCTTCATTCATGCCGTACTGACGCATGCTTGTAGTTTCCTTCATGTACAGCTGTTCCATAGAAAATGTGCCAAATTAGAGCCTAACAGCTTCTTCTTCAGCTGCTCTGAATAAAATGAGGTGCTAAAAATGACAGAGGCTGAGAAAGAAATTCCCTCATTGTCAGCAAGTGCACCAGCTTCACAGACTCCCAGTATGAGGGAGTGAGTAACACCATTGATGACCTCTGGCGTTGTCAGTGTGGTGAGGAACATGTGAACCCCTAGAGTGGCAGGTATGATGGGCTACAGTGAAGACATTGTAGTCCTTTGTCTTCACTGCCATCCTGTTCTAGTACCTTAAACATCCTGTAGTCAATAACCTCACGATGTGATGGAATTGTGCTGGGCCCAGGACTTCGTGTAACCATTGACCATCCTAGGCAGCCTCTGGGAGCTTAGAGGCAACCTCCAAGACTCCTCCCATCAGGCTGCAGTTCTGTCTCTAAAAGTGTTCAAATCCTCTGTTGCCCTTGCTTCACCCAAGGAACATCAGTTCAGGATCAAGACTGAGACCCTGCCCTGCCAACGGTCTTGGGGGTGGTAAAGGATGGAAAACTGGGTTGTAGGAAAACCGTGATGATTGAATCAAGTCCCAATGGCTGCTCAACATGTTTTGTTGGTACACAGCTCTGAGGAACAGACATTGCTATCCTGCCCTTCCCACAACTATTCTGCCATAAAATGGCAATGGGGAGGAAGGCTAGGAGAGATGACTCAGCCAGCAACGTTCTTGTCTTGAAAGTACAAGGACCTGAGTTTGGCTTAGAACCCATGCCAGGCATGCTTGCACATTCATAATCTCAGTACTGGGGAGGCAGAGGCAGGAGGATTCCTAGAACTCCCTGGCCAGCAGTCTAGCCTAACTGGTGAGCTCCAAGCCAATGAGAGACACCATCTGTCTTAGTCAGGGTTTCTATTCCTGCACAAACATCATGACCAAGAAGCAAGTTGGGGAGGAAAGGGATTATTGAGCTTACACTTCCACGTTGTTGTTCATCACCAAAGGAAGTCAGGACTGGAACTCAAGCAGGTCAGGAATCAGGAGCTGATGCAGAGGCCATGGAGGGATGTAACTTACTGACTGGCTTGCTTGCTTCTCCTGGCTTGCTCAGCCTGCTTTCTTATAGAACCCAAGACTACCAGCCCACAGATGGTACCACTCACAAGGGGCCATCCCCCCTTGATTACTAATTGAGAAAATGCCTTACCGCTGAATCTCATGGAGACATTTTCTCAACTGAAACTCCTTTCTCTGTGATAACTCCAGCTTGTGTCAAGTTGACACACAAAACCAGACAGTACACCATCTTAAAGAAAATGGGTGGGATTCCTCAGGATGACACCCAAGGTTGTCCTTCAGCCTCCACATGAACGTACATGTATGCACCTTCATACATATGAACATACACACCCACACACATGCATGTGCACATGCCCACATGTGCACACATGCACAAATTAAATTTAGTTAAGCATTAAAAGGGGAGAAAGATGGCAACAGAAGTGTTGCCCCACGTTCTAGAAAGTTCTAAGAGACACTGGTATAACCTCACATCCCTCACATCTTCTTCTCTCTTATGAACAGTTCCTTGGGAATGGGTGCCCCACTTGCACTGTGAGCACATGCTCACCCTTCAAATTCAGGCTGAGTGCTTCCTTCCACTTCCTCAGCTCTGCAGGAGGCTAGGGCCATTTGGACAACTCTGACCAATCCCAAGGTCCTCTAGCCTTATGGGACAGTGGGGTGTCCTCCTAAGCTGGCTGTATCCCCATTGGGTATCACCTGAGTGATTTGCCTACTTCCTTCACCTGTGGTTGCAGCCCTGATGAAGGAAGTATGTCACTGGGGGCAGGCTTTGAGATTAACAAGCCTTGTATTTATAGAGTTTCTTCTCTCTGTTTCATGCCTGCATTTTAAGATGTAAGCTCTCAGCTTCCCACTCCCAGCTCCTTTGTCTCTTCACAAACAGTGCTATCATCTGGGCACCGAAAATTCAAACATGTGATTCTGTGGTGACGTTTTATATTCCAGCCACAAGAACCCCTGTACTCAGCATAAGACACTGCAGACTTTGCTGTGGGGAAACACATTCATAGGCAGCAACAGCCCCTCTTGCATCTGGATGCTTGGCTCAGGGGGCAGGAAGCACATGGAGAAGGCAGTGTGTTATGCAGCACTAAGGCTGAGGTTCCACAGAAGGTAAAAGAAAAGAGGGAACCAAGGAGAGAGGAGTAGGGCTGTGGACTCAGGTTGGCTCTGTCGTCAGCAGCCTGGACTGGTGTTCGCCTTTGTAGTGTGGGAGTTACACCAATGGTGCGAGCATCTCATTTCCCTAAAGACTGTTCCTACTTGGTTCAGGGTTCAGGAAAAGAAATCATCATGTTACATATGATTGTCTTGCCCAGTTACTGCCACAGCTCGGTCACAGGGTAATTTTGCAGATGGGACCAAGGCAGAATACGGAAGCAGCTGGGCTAGGCAAAGGATAGACTTCCTGCCTGGAAGGGAAGCAGAGTACGTTGTGGTCATGGTATGGATGTGGCCATTGGAATCTGTGATGGTTAATTTTGATTCTCAGGTGGAGCAGAATTATCCTAACCAAAAACCTCTGGGCATGTCTTAGGGTTAGGCGTCCTACACTGGGTTAGGGGTAGGAAGACTTAACCTGAATGGGGGCAGCACCATCTTGTGGACTGGGGTCTCAGACTGAATAAAAAGCAAGCTGAAAACCAGCATTCATTCATCCCTCTCTCTCTTTGTCTCTCTCTCCTTCCTGGCCGTGGAAGCCATGTGACCAACCAGCTGCCTCACACTTCTACAAACATGCCCTTCCCACCATGATGGATATACCCTCAAATGACAAGCCGAATGAACTGTTGTTTTGTCAAGTATTTTGTCCCAACAACAAGGAAAGCAAACAATACAGACCTTGGTAGACCTTGTAGGACAATGAGTCCCCCTCTGGACTCCACCCTTCAAGTGCATGTGCCTGAGAATTATGAGACAACAGTTGGTTGGGAGTCCTCCCTGGTCTGGGTTTGACCATGCACTGCCCAGTGACTGTGCTACTTTTGGACTCAGTGTTCTGCGTAGTCAGAACCGAGGAATAAAGCTATACCGGTCAGTAGACATTACCACATGTACTGTTATCACAGACTCACCCTCCCGGTTGCTCAGATTCAGTGGTATTCCTGGACAGCCTCCACAGAAGACAGCTTGCCTGCTGCACACAAGCACTCCAAGCCCCTCCCCCAACCCAGCATGGTGTAACATTCACCTCCTAATTGGCAGCCTGACAGGAATTCGTCCTTCCACTGAGACCATTGAGTGGAGGCTTGAAGGGCCAGATCTCACGTGGCCATAGCTGAGAACCACTGGGACTTGCCCTGGGCCTGCTCAGTATTCATGAAATAACACAGTTCCTCACAGCTCCTTGGAGGCTCTGAAAGCAGAGGGCCTTTGTCCTTGGATTTAGAGTGAGCAGGGAGCTGAAGGAGGAGGGAAGACATGGGTACAATACAGAGGTGTGACGGAGCTTCAGCTAAGGCACCTGGGAGGTTGGAGGGGGGGATGCCATGAGGAGGAATCCAGCTTCCAGGTGAGTACAGGTAGTGTGCGAAGCTGCAGCCCTACCCCCACCCCACCTCCCTCACATGCTTTCTCCCTGCTAAGACTCTGACTCTTGGTTAACATTATGGATCTGGGGGTTTCTGGAGACACTACAGAGATTCCATTTTCCTATCTCATGGTTGGTGCCTCGGAAGGGTGATAAGAGGAGAAAGAGGCAAACTGCCAGTCAGGTGGAAAATGGCAGAAAGGGGAGACCCTGTAGAGGAATACCCATGGTCAGGACCAGAAGAACCCTTCAGAATAAGCTTGCTGTGAGGAAGCTGCTGTGCTCTGCAGTGGAAGGAACCCTGTAGCACTTATACAGTCTTACTGCTCCTAGGCCCTTGAAGTCAAACTGGGAAGTCACTCCTTCCTCAGAGACAACCAATGACAGGAAGCCCTCAGGAAGATCCTACAGGGAAAGACCTGGACAGGAAAGCCTAGAGCACAAGGCATCTGGAACAGCAGACACAGGAGGTAGGGTACAGGCACAGGCTGCTGAGGACAGACAACAACTGTTGTGTTTTATAAAAATAAAGAGAGAAGGAATATGTTTGGTGGAAGTGTAGTCAGGTGTGGGGAAGGGGGTGAAGAGAGGTCAGCTCAGGAACTTTGGAAAATTCCACC
Source organism: Rhynchomys soricoides (assembly GCA_019843965.1). Lineage (NCBI taxonomy): Eukaryota > Metazoa > Chordata > Mammalia > Rodentia > Muridae > Rhynchomys > Rhynchomys soricoides. The sequence continues at coordinate 1,094,742 of JADRCH010000316.1, read as the reverse complement.
AGGGTCCCGAGCACATGGGCACCTCTCCCCTCTTGGAAGAAATGGTTAGAGAGCAGGTTAGAGATGTAGGCTAGAAGGGAGGGGCTGATTAATCCCCTATTACTTCATTCCCTAAAAACCAATCAGTTTAAAAGTTACACTGTTCTGCCAATCACATTGTGCCTAATGGCTGCTGCTCTAAAAACCGTATAAAAGCTCAATAAACAGACTGTGCCTGTTCTCTCCTGCCTTGGTGTGCAGGGCGACCCCAGCATGCTGGAACAATAAATTCCTCTTGCATTTTGCATCAATTCCCAACTCCATGGTGTTCACTGGGGGATCCCTCTAGGAAGTTAAGGCTCCCCAGTCTTACAGGGGTGTCTCTGCAGGCCCATGCTGAGGCATCCCCCAAGGGACCAGCCCAGGATGGTAAAGTATAGAATAGAGTTTATTCGGGGCATGGGGAGGGGAGTTGAGAGGGTGGTAGAAGAAAAGGCAGAGAGAGAAAGTAGAGGGATAGAAGCCGGCCATGAGCACATGGAGAGAGAGGGGGAAGGGGAATGGGGAGAGGGGGGAGGGGAATGGGGAGAGAGGGGGAAGGGGAATGGGGAGAGAGAGGGAAGGGGCTAGAGGCCAGAGCAAGAGCAAGAAGGCAAGAGAGCAAGAGAAGGTGGATGGGGCAAGCAGCCCCTTTTATGGTGAATCTGTCCACCTGGCTATTGCCGGGTAACTGTGGGGTGGAGCCTAGACAAAATGCTAACACCAACAATGTCAGTGCCCTAACACCAGCTCAGGTACAGCACTCAACACAGGCCCTGGAAAAGGGTTTTCTCCTGCCACAGCAGACTGAACTGGAACATGTAATAGGAAACCAATGTGGTCTTTGCCACATGGTCCTGAGACCCACTCATAGTGTCACCCTTGTGGCTAAAGACCAGAGCTTTCCGAGGATGAACAATGCTGCCCCATCTACAAGGAGATGGGGGTATTGACCCAGAGGCCTACAGACACATGTGCACAGATGTAAGCATGGGAATGTCCACACAGACACACACCTGATGTGTGCAGACACAACAGATTTGTAGCAGGACTGGAAGGCAAGATTGCACTAAGCCACCCTATCCTCACTCAGGTCCCTACCGGGATGAACACCAGGGTAGACCACTGGACTGCTTATAGACAGGTATAGAAAAGAAATGCCAAGCAGACGGAATGAGAGAAGGCTGACCCATGAAGAAATCAGGGTAGGGTGGTGTTCAACAAAGGTACAAGGAAAGAATTAAAGAAATCCCAGCTCCCCCCCTACCCCACCCCCCCAAAAAAAGCCAAATTAAGCTCAGCATTCCGGACTCTAGCTCTTTGGAGATTGTAGAAGAAATCTAGCTGACTCAGACCAAGACCCAGAGTATAGGCTGGTTACAAAAGGAAACAGAAGACCCTGCAGTTTCACAAACAGCCTGTCTAGGGAAAACAGCTAATTTCTCCATTCTGCCCCTAATGAGATCCCTTCCCTCTTCTCTCTCCTTAACTAGGAAACCCCAGCACTCAGAAGCAGAAGCAGGAGGATCTCTAAACTCAAGGACAACCTGATCTACATACAGAGTGAGCTCCAGGACAGCCAGGACTACACTGAGAAACTTTGTCTTCAAACAAACAAACAAACCAAAAGTTAAAAAATGTAAGATTTCACCACAGGAAACAAATATTAAAACAGTTTAAAATAAAAACCGTTGGGTAGGGCAGGAATTGCAACAAATGTCACAGGGTAATTGTTTGCAATCTATCAAAAAGTTAAATACATTTGTTTATGTTTTTGTTTGCTTGTTTGTTTTCATCTCTAGGGAACCTAAGGCCCCTGTCAGAACTTCTTCACACATACATACATGCAAGTAAAGCACTCAAACACATAATAAACCAATGTTTGAGTATGTTTTAAAGTGTCTAAGTGAAGTGCCTGAGGTAATGTCAGCCTGTCCCAACATTATTTTGCTCTCTACCCTACCTGGGTCTGGGCAGGCTGCCTTGAGCTCCCAGGTGCCAGACTCCTCAAAGGGGCAGAGCTTCTCTACTTCCTGTATTGCCCAGCGGCTTCAGAAGGCATCTTTGGCTTCCTGCTTGAGAGTCCAGCACCATACTCAACTCAGGAATCCAGTCACAGGAGATACCACTCTGTCCTGGGGCAGAGAGCAACAATTTAGAGATCTCTGATTTTTGTTCCTTTTTCTACTTCAAATCTGTATAGCTGACTCACCCAGAATGTCTCTCCCATAAGCCCCAAGTCGTAAATGCCCTCCTGGCTTTTGTTGCCTGCACACCCCCATCTCTCCACCCCTTCTTCTCTTTGCCTCAGAGGAATAAGAATGTACTGGCACAGAGGCAAGGAAGCCTTTTTTCCCCCCTCAGCCATTACTAAGGATGCTGAAAAGCTACTCTCTTTGAGACAGATTTCCAGATTTCCATCCAAATACCCTGATTAGGACCCCAGTACAGTATGCATGCTGGTTCCCAGGTCCTGAACACTTTTTACACATATCTTATAAATGGAATTTGGGTGCTGCTTTAAAAAAAAAAAACCAACCACTAATTTGTCTAAGACTACTTAGATTTTTCAGGGTTCAGAAGAGTCTCCTGGTGGGGGCATCTCTCAAGCTATCAAAAAAAGAAAGCTTTTGGAATTGACACCCCCTTTGATCCAATGGCTCTAGAAAATACTAGGGCATTAAATTTGCTTTTTGTCACTCGACAAGCTCAGGACATCACCCCCAACCCCAAAACTCCAAACGTTATAGAGCTTTGCAGGGATAAATACCTCTCAGTTCATCCAGGTGACCCAGAAAGTTTACAATACCCAGCACACTGAGGGGCAGAGGCAAGCTGCCATGGCAGGCAGACAGCCAAAAATCATACTGATGCTTTCCAGTCAGCTGTCTTTGAGCTCCTTACTGCATTTACAGCTCACAAACAAGCACAACTTAACTGTCTCCCTGTTTGAAGAATATCTTCTAGCTCTCCCAGACTCCATATCCCAAACAAATCAAGATCCAGGGACCCTGATCCAGGACTTACAACAATAATTTCCTAAGGTGTGGACTGAAACAAGTCATCCAAGCTTGGTAACGTACAACCCACCAGTTATGGTAAGTCTCTTGGCTATAATTATACAGATAAGGGTCCTTTAATACCCCATGACTCAAAAGGCTAAACTAAAATGCTCCTCACATTAAAATATTGTTAGACACTAACATCTCCACCCCATGCCAATCAGTTTGGAATACACCTTTCCACATTCCAAATCTGTACACATTGCTCAGCTTCCACCCACCAGACCACCAGGTCTATACAGTCCTGGACCTTAAGGATGCTCTCTTCTCTATTCTCCTGGTGCTGTTAGCCAGCTCATATTTGCCTTTGATTGGACTGATCCAATGCTCAATGAGGCTAGCCAGCTAACCTGGACATGACTTCCTCAAGCATCCAAAAATTCCCCTAGACTTTTTGGGAAGGCATTACAAAAGCCCCTAAAAGGATTTGGGGTGTCATACCCTAATTCAACTCTGCTCCAGTATGCAGATGATCTGCTACTGGCAACAGCTGACACTGATACCTATTAAGAAGGCACACACACACACACACACACACAACCCTTGCTGCAGATTCTCCAGATGTTGGGGTATTGTGTCTTCTTTTTTTAAAAAAAAAGTCTCAGAGTTGTCAACCAAAAAGTTCACTCAATGTAGAACTCTTATTACTTGAAAAGAAATCCTCTAGATCCCTGCTCTGGGTGGTGGTGCATACTTAATTCCAGCAGAGCCATGAGTTCAGACCAGTCAGGGCTACACAGAGAAATCCTGCCCCTCTCCCCCCAAAAAACCCCAACAACAACAAAAACAAACCAACAAACAAAGAGGAGGAGAAAGTACAAGAATTCCTGGGGGTGGGAATATTGCAGGCTCTGAATTGCAGTGTTTGCTAAAATAGCTGAGCCCCTGTATTCTGCCACTTTGAGAGTCCAGACTTTGAAGTGGACTGAACAGAGCAATAAGCTTTCCTGGAACCACTTTAACCTAACCTGAGCCCCAGCTTTGGCATTGCCAGACGTCTCTCTTAATGATTCCACCTCTTCATCCATGAGACTCAGAACATTACAAATGGCCTTTTGACTCAGATGCTAGGATTCTGACAGAGGCCTGAGGCACATCTGTCCAAGTGTCTGGCCATCATATTTATGTGCCATAGCTGCTACTTCCACAGGAATAAGGGAAGTTGACAAGCTCACCCTAGGCCAGGACCTGACTTTAAGCTCCCCATGGTGTGGAAACCCTTCTAACAGAGACTAAAGTTATTAATCTATATCAATCTGTTGCTTGATCAGTCCCACCTCACCTTTAGTGTTGTAGAGTCTCAACTCCACAATACTGGTCCCTAATGACAACCCTAAGGTCCCCCTCCATGACTATGAGGACTTGCCACACATATCTCAGGCCAGTCACCCAGACCTCTAAGACACTCCCTTGCCTGAGGCAGAGCCTTATTGACTGCTAAAGGAAAAATAAATGTCAAAAACAAAGGAAAATGCTCTCATTGAAGAGATCAGGTGTCCCAAAGAGGTGGCTATTATCCATTGCAACGGGGACCAAACAGCCAGCACACCTGAAGAAAATCATAGGGTATTTCTGGCAGTCTGGCAAGCAACAGAAATGCCTGTCTTGGCCATTGCTTCTCTTGATCCCCAGCCATCTATTTCTGGGAAGAAGAAAAGGTCTCTCCCAGCATTCAAAATAGGATGTAACTGAATAATAAATACTGCCAGATTCAAGAATTATCCTCCCTGCAGCCCTCAGATGCCTTTCATGCATCAACTCCACCAGATGACCCATCTGGGCACCACCAGACTGACTGAGTTACTCTCTCCCAGGTACCAGATTCCACATCTCCGAGAGATGGCCACCCAGGCTGCCTTTCAATGTCTGTCCTGCATACACAGGTCAAACTGAAGGCAAGAGGCAAAATGAATCCTCACTCGTAAAGCCTCCTTGCTGGTTCTAAGTGCTTGTTAGTGTCTGTGGGCACCTTTCCAAGACACCTTTGCCTCCCAGAGGGAGGATGCTCTTACAGTAGTCAAGACTCTCGTACATGTGACTATTCCTACGTTCGGGCTGCTCCTTCAAGTAGATCAGATAATGGCCCTGCCTTCGTCTAATCCATAGGTTAAACGGTTAATAAGGCCTGACACGTAACACAGAAGCCCCACTGAGCCTATCAACCTCAGAGTCCCAGGATAAGGCCTGACACGTAACACAGAAGCCCCACTGAGCCTATCAACCTCAGAG
>JADRCH010000316.1:1057898-1089423 GCA_019843965.1 Rhynchomys soricoides | reverse complement strand
CTACCCTCTTTAAATTAACTTTGGAAACTGGTGAAAATTAGCCCAACATTTTATTTACCCCTCTCTCTTCTTAGGACAATATGTACCCATTACAAGATTCACCCCTCCCTTCTCAGGAGATCATGTTTGGAAGGCTACCTCTTCGTTGCCCATTTAAGAGACCCTATCATTGAGGAAATTACTAATCAGACTCTTTTAAAGACTTACCAGTCTCTCCAACAAGTCCAGACTGCAGCCTCTTCTAGGGTCCCTGTCACCCATCCAGTTCCCTCCTTGGATGCTCTCTCATTTCATCCTGGTTGTGGATAGCACTGGTATTGCTTATATTTTGATGCTAATTCTGCTCTCCTGGGAGGAACTGCAAATGAGGCATGAGGCATGTACTCAGGTGACTTCTTGTGAACCATCCCCAAATGAATAATGGAGCCAATCACTGGGTGAGTAGGCAGGACTTCTGGGTTGGATAGGGGAAGAGAGGAAGGAGGAGAGAGATAGGGTCTTTTCGGACAGGGATATCGTGAGGACAAGCTGCAATTACTAGTGCCTCCCGGTCTCATTGTTGGATCCGTCAGGATTCACCATCGGAGGATTCAGATTTAATAAAGCTTACCAGATTAGGATTTTAGTTGTTGCGCCCAGCGATTAAGCTACCATTGTTTCTGAAATAAGTCTGTGTTGCGTTTTCCTTCACACGGTCGTGGGGGTTTTGAAGCATGGGGCCGGCATGGTAGCGACCGGCCAGTGGGAACTTAGTGAGCTTGGCCGGGGAGACAGCGGGGGCAGAGAGTAGCAGGGCATAGCATGGGAACTTGTTGCTCTTTTGTAATATTCTCCACAACACATCCCAACCCAAAACCAAAGGCACATTAAGAAGTTTCAGAAAGAAGGACAGACAGCTGCCTAGAAAGAACCCCACACTGTGGTCCTGACAGTGCCAACTGCTATCAAGGTTGACAGGATCTCTGCCTGTACTCAGATCCACTCAGGTTCTCTCATAGATAAGGTCCTTAGCTGTTATGTGTCATCGCCCCTTTTCTGCTTCTTGAAGTACTGGTCTCATAGTTACTCAGACAGGTACCCGGTTTGCCTTACCACCAGTCTCACCTGCTATATGATCTCTGAACATTCAGCTTTCTGTGTGTTGTACATATACTCCCCAAGTGTATTGTTCATGGCCGGAGAGGGCCCATTTCTTATTCTCCTTTGAGTTGCCCCACTGGCAGTACAGGAGAGCTGGCCTTTTTTCGTTCCAATGATGGTAGGAATGGGGATGGCAGGGACTGCTGCCTTGAGACAATGGCTCAAATCAGAGGAGAAATGGGCCTACAACAGATCAGACCTCAGATAGATACAGACATTAGATACCTTCAGTTCTCCCTCAAGACACATTTCAAGCTCTCTGCATCTCTGTTTCCTGTCCCAGGAAAGACTTATAACATTGGGAGAAGCCTGTTACTTCTACGCTAACAAATCAGGAGCTATCAAAGAAACTTTACAAAAAGTTAAAGATAGTATAAATTTAAAAGTACAAAATAAACCAAGAAACAAAAAACCAGGAGGAATCTGACTGGAGCGATGGCTCGGTGGTTAAGAGTGCTTGATGCTCTTCCAGAGAACCCACATTCAATTCTCAGCACCTACGTGGCAGCTCACAACTGTCTGTAACTCCTGTTCCAGGGGAATCTGACACCCTCACACAGACATACATTTAGGCAAACACTAATGCACATAAAATACATACATTATTAAAAATAGAACAAGAGCATGAATCAAGTAATTTCTGGTACCATAAAATGTTTGACTAAAACCCAAGACTCACACTGCTCACTGGGCTGGCTGACCCCCGACTCCTCCTTCTTATAGGACTTGTTGTGGAGACTTGTATAGTAAATTCCCTCTTAAAATTCATCAGACAAAGAATTGCCCTCATTAAGCTAAAGATTCCCAAGACCCAGTATTTACCCCTTAGCCAAAATCAAAGATTTGAAAATAACTAAAGAAATGGAGAAATGCCTAAGGTAACAGCATTCTGTCCCAGTGTTATTTTGTGCCTGCCTGGTCCTGAAGGGGAAACTTAAGAGTTCTTTGGAAAGTCAGTTAGATGATGTTTTGCTGGGGCAAACACGTGAAGGAATATTTTGCTAAAATGGACACAGACGTGAAAGGCTAAGGCCGACTCATGAAGGAACGCTTCGATGAAGCAGACACAGGAGAGAGGATGCTCTGCTAAAGCAAGCACGGGAAAGGACGCGTGATGAAGGATTCTTCGCTAATGACACACATGTATTGGTCGGCCTTACATTGTGTAGTTGAGCTACATGTGTGGGGACTCCATAGAAAGAAACATACCAAAAAACTTCTGGTTGTGTACTACAGTTTCTTGCCACTTCCACGGACTCAGGCTGATTAGATGCATGGGCTGAGGCAAGGCACATGAGGACACATGATCACCGGAGGGTATAAATAGGACTCGACGGTGACACAGAGAGAGAGAGAGAGAGAGAGGGGTTTGCTGATAGAGCTAGCTTTACAACACTTCTGGTCTTCTGAGTCCTCGCTGAGTTCTTGCTTTCCTGAGAGAGGCACAACTGAGAACTTCTCCTGGTGTTCCTGCTGGTCCCTCCTGCTGACTCGTGCCAAGGCTGAGGAGTGGCTGTCTCTACTAGGTAGGTCGTGCCACCACTGCTGATTCCTGTTTGCTATCCCGACTCTACTGAACTGGACTGCTGGAGTATCCACAAAGTGTTTGCGAGTGGACTGAGCTGCTGCTGATTGCTAACCTGTGAACTGAACTGCTGATTTCCAGACAACACAGACGAGAGTTGCTCCAAAGAACCTTTCTAAACATGTCCACCTCCCCGTACCTTTTCTTCTCCACTACCTCTGGTGGGTGGTGGCCTACAAGAAAGGTTAAAACGTTTAAAAGTCATCATTAAAAATAAGATTTAAAAAATTAAAGTTACATGGTCCCTTCTCGGTCTTCCACCCCCAATAACCACATTCACCTTGAGGACACTCTGGGACAGTCCGTGACCTTGATCGTAGTCCAAACGTGTTATGTTGCATCTGGAAAATACCACTGAGCTTTATAAAGAAAACGGATGTTCTTAGGCAACGCTAAATCCCTTGCTAATGTAACACACACACCCCAGCACTGAGGTGATTAGGGTTTTGTCTTTTAAAAGGCTATACCCCAGAGCTTGGTTATGAAGACACTTTCCAGAGGCATGAGACTGCTGGTCTGGCCATTAATAAAGGACTCAAAACTTTTAATTGACTTAATCAATGTGATTATCAGGAGCCATTTCATAAGGACAAATGACACTAATAAACAGTTAATACAAACAACAATGGACATTGAAAACCTTCCAAATCTGTTGTTTCACTCTGAGGATTCAAGGAAGGCTCAACATCCACATTCAGTATAAGTGACCAAGCATGTAAATAGCATCGAGGGTAAACATCACAATTATCTCAGTAGATCCAGAAAAGGCCTCTGACAAAACCTAGCACTATTTTATGATAAAGAGCCCCGAAAGGACTTAAGACTGGAAGGATCATACCTCAGTGTAACAGAGGCTGCATGTTAGAAACCCAGAGCAAACATGATCCCCATTGGAGAAAACCTCAAAGGATTTCTTTTAAGATTGGGCATGAGGCAAGGGTCTCTCCACTCTTACTCAAGATACTACTTGAATTCTGTATTGGAGAAGTAAGATGTAAGTAATAGAACAGACACAAATAGAGGGGCTGGGGAGATGGCTCAGTAGTTAAGGGCACTGATTACTTCAGAGGACACAAGCCGTATTCCCAGCACCAACATGGTGGCTTACAACTGTCTGTAACTCCAGTTCCAGAGGATGCAACATCTGGCCTCCATAGGCACAAGACATACACATGGTACACTTAAATACATGCAGGCAAATATTCATACCACAAACATACATTTTTAAAAAGAATTCTTTTAAGGAGACACACAAACAGGAAAGAAAGGCAGCCACCCTCACCACGACAATATTAACACAGGTCACAAAAGAAGAAAGGAAATGTCAAATTAGCCCTGCTTGTAGAAGAAGTACTCCTGTACTTAAAATGTCAGGAAGACTTCATTGAAAACTTGTAGATCTGAGAAACACTCAGCAAAGTAGCAGGACATAAAATCAATTTTTTTAAAAAAAGTAGTGACAAACTCACTGAGAAAGGAATACATTATGTTCACAAAACCCCCAAAACCACTAAATAAAACACCTAGGAATACATCTAACCACAGAGATATTACATAGCCATTTCCTGTTAATTAGAACATTCCATCCAGTAGGGAAAAGCTCCTTAAGGTTCAGCAAATAAAGAAAACTGACAAAACTCAGAATCAACAACTCACAAATCTCAGGAAGCTCCTGAAATGTGTGAATCACAAGCCCCTCTCAACTCACATAAGCTGTGATAGCTACTGAGAGGAAGAGGCTCTTCCACTCTCCTGCTGCCTGCAAATAGTTTATGGAAATCCAGTTATGGAACTCTCATGAGTTGTTATGGGTGCTGGAGTGGGCCCTTCCTTGGCCCAACTGCCTTTCAGTCCTTTGGGTTCTTGTGAGTGGAACAATTCCATGAAACTGTCAGTTTCCTTATGTCTCACCATTCTTCAAGAATGAAATTGAGTAGGTAGTAATGAATGTTCAACCCAGGAGAAATGTATAATTCAAGATTAACAACTTTGAAAAGGAAAAGTAAGTCCTGGTAGGGAAGTAGCAGCTTATGAAACAGAACATTTTGAACACTGCTAGTAAGAGGATGCTAGCCAAGGGATGTTAGAAGTGTTACCACCCCCAAGAAGCTTTACATCCCTGATGGGCTTGGCTCCCATTCAACAAATCAGACAGGAGAGATTAAAAACAAAAACAAAAACAAAAAACAAAACCACAGGAATCAAATGTGTGGTGAGCCTGATTCTGAACCATGAGGTTAGTTCCACTATGTGTTTCCTAAACCACACTAAAACAGGTTTTGTGACATGGGAAGAGAAATGTCACCCCTACCCCTGAAGCCAGGGACCAAGTCCAGCATCTCTGTCCACACCGGTCATCATCCTGTCAGTTCCTCAGGAGGGTGCACAGCTCAGCAGGTGACAGGATTATTATAGCTAGAAAGTGATGGAAATATTAACTAGGAAAACACAAATCACTGTTCTGAGTGTGGGAGAGGAGATGACCTGTCCTTCATAGCTGTCTTTGGCGTCCTCTGATGTGTCACTTGTAGGGGGATAATACTGAGTAGTGACTGCTGTATGCAAAGTTCCCCTTCCTCAGTAAAACTACCAAGGGCACAGAATAAGGGCTGTCATACTCTTGTCCTGCAACCCCATGTTAACCTCAATTAATTTGAGCACAGTTAAGACTCACCAATTTATTTCTGTATGTATATGTGCAAGTGTCCATGTGTGTGCACACAAATATTCAAAATGGTGTGTGCTTTTGTGTGAGCATACATGTGAGGGCATGTGAACACATATGCATTGTGTACACATGTATGTGTGTACATGCAAGTACTTGTGTGTGAGCATGTGTGTGTGCATGCATGATTGCACAAGCATGTATGTGAAGTGTATGTGCTTGCATGTGTTTCTGTATGTCAGCATGCACATGTGAACACGGGCATTAGTGTGTGCAGACTACATGTGAATCTCCGGAAGCACGCAGTCACCTGAGCAGTTGTTTTCTTTTGTGGAGGCTCCCTCTTGTGACCACTGAAAAGGTTGCAGCATGAAATTGCTCTGGGAAGAGATTCTGTTCTCCTTTGTGAACCTCTTAGATTCTCAGTGTAGAACAAAAATTGTCACTAAGCTACATCGACAAACGTGGGATTTCTCCTAAAATGTTTTATCTGTGTCTGGATAGCTGAGTTGGAGGTTAAGAGCACTTACCGTTCTATCAGAGGAATGGATTCAGATACCAGCACCCATGTTAGTCAGCACACACACATTTTATAAGCTACACAAAACCTCACTTCAAAAAGTAAAGCATCCATTCAGGGCTGGTGCTGGTGAGATGTCAGCAGGTGAAGAGCTTCCCTTGCCACACAAGCATGACAACATGGATCTGATCCCCAGAACTCACATAACTACGAAGGGCAGCTCAGACTGGTCTTAGGGTCACTGTCCTCCAGCTCAGCCTCCCAGACACACCTATGCCTGGCTGCTCCTATTAGAATCTAGAAAGCCCATTAAGATGTTTAGCTTCTCTAACCTGGTTTCATGGTGCATGCCTTTATCCCAGCACTCAGGAAGCAGAGGCAGGACTATCTTTCCCATCTACACATACTTCCTATGGAGATTCAGGCAGGGATACACAGTGAGACCTTGTCTCAGAAAAAAAGAAGAAAAGAAAAAAGAAAGACTCTTTCCTCTTCACACATCAGTTAACCAACAGTAACACGTCTCGTAATGTGTTTGTAAGCTGTAAGTTCATGTTTAAATGTAGATGAAGTAGTTTATCTTTAAAATGTCCAATTATAGATGCCACTGAGAAAACTGGGACGGCAGATATGTTCTTACAGCGTTCTGAGTCTTTGAATAATGAAAGAACTACATCTAATGTAGAGCACTTGGCGTTGACATCTAGCTTGGAGTCCGGCTAGAGCTGGTCATGGGCTTCCAGCTGGACACGCTCTTCCCCTCATTGAACTATTCGTTAATGGCGGGGAGTTGGTACAAGAGAGATAAGATTTGGGATTTGTTCAGCATTGGTAGCAGTTGTTCGTGAGTCACCACTGGATCTCCTCAGAGAATTCCTTAACTCTTGACTCTCTAGGAGCATTGGCAGGCTGGGGGGATGGCTCAGTGGGTAGAGTGCCTGCTGTGCAGGCATGAGTACCTAAGTTTGCATTCCTGAGAACCATGTAAAAGGAAAAATGCAGACAGAATATCAGGTGTATGTAATCCTAGCACTGAGGGACAGAGACAGGCAGCTCCAGGGACCTTGCTGGTTACCCAGTTTCTCCAAAGTTTTACACAGTGAGAGACTGTCTGAAAAAGGAAGATGGAGTCGAGCAAGGGAAAGGAAACACCTAATGTCAACCTCTGTCTCTGCTGAGGAGAGCACAAGTACATACATATGCACACCCAGGCACATACACAGGTGCACACACAGGTTAGCACATGAGTGTACACACACATGCACATACAGGTGCATACACAGGTGCACACATGTGTACACACGTGTGTACACACAGGTGCACGCACAGGTGTACACACAGGTGCACATACAGGTGAACACACAGGTGTGCACATGTGTGGATGCACACACATAGGAATAACATCATACATATTGGATTTGTTGCTGTATCATTTATCTTATATGGTTCATTTTATTTACTGTGACACCTAAATTGTTACAGAGTAAAAACAAAGTTTCCTCAGAAGGCTTACATCTAAAACCTATATCCATAGTATCAAGATTTGAATGCATATTCCAAATTGCTCCTTTAACTCAATCTCACTCTTGAATAACTAGTTTTATAGTGCGCTTCTGTATTTCATGCAGTAGCCCTGGTAACTGAATTTTTAAAACTTTTTTGTTGTATGCAAAAGTACCTAGAATAGACCCTCCACTATGCAGTGTTTTAGGGGCAAAGAGTCAACTGGTCTGAATATATTTTTTAAAAGATGTAAACAATGTTCATCTTTATTAGTTTTTATTATTTAAAAAAATTATATGCACCGGGCAGTGGTGGCACACACCTTTAATCCCAGCACCTGGGAGGCAGAAGCAGGTGGATTTCTGAGTTCAAGGCCAGCCTGGGCTACAGAGTGAGTTCCAGGACAGCCAGGGCTACACAGAGAAACCCTGTCTTGAAACCACTCCCCTCCCCCCCAAAAAAATATATATGCATGGGTGTTTTGCCTGTATGCATGTCTGCACCCCATATGCATGTTTAGTGCTCTCAGAGGCCAGAAGAAAATGTTAGATCCCCTTGACCTGTAATTACAGGTGGTTGTGAGCCCACATGGGTTCTGGGAATCAAGACTGGGTCCTCAGGAGGAGCAGCCTGTGCTTTTAACTGCTGAGCCATCTCTCCAGCCATCATTTGGTTTTTGAGAGAAGGTACATGTTCACACTATTGATACAGCATATTGTTGTTAGTTATTATTGTTAACCTCCAAGACTGGAGTGTAAATTAACCTTCATCCATGATATGTACATCAGTTGAATAAGTACATGGCGTTCAGTCCTTTCCAGTCTCAGGCATCTGTGAGGGGTTTGGTACATTTGACCCATGTGTAAGGGGGCAGGGACTGCTGTAATTCATCATCTGAGATTCTCTTTTTATTTTTCATTTCTGGATTTTGTCTCCTAAATAAACGTACTATTATTTGGAGTTGATGTTTGTATTCTGTATAAACCTGTTTCTATCATCAATATGACTTCTGCCACATGAGCACATCCTGCCTTCTAAGAATTGTAAGGTTGTGGGCAGCTCCCTGATGTTCTGCTGTTGTTTGGCCAGAAATCTGGGAACTCCCATCATATGTTGAACAGAAGCAGCATGATATGTACGATTTATTTACGTGTATTCTTCCTCTGCTTCATTGAGACTGTGTGTGAGTGTGTGTGGTGTTGGTGTGATGGTGGTGGTGGGGTGTATGTGCACATGAGTGAGTGTGTGTGTGTGTGTGTGTGTGTGAGAGAGAGAGAGAGAGAGAGAGAGAGAGAGAGAGAGAGAGAGTGAGTTAGCTTCTGGGAACTCAATCCAAGGTCTTGCACATGGCAGCAAACACTGTCTGCAATCCCTGAAGTATATGTCAGACAATCACACATTTTGAAGTAAAATTTGTTTACTGAGTGTGTGGTACTACTGTGGAGAACATCATCCTTTTGTTTGTTGTATTTACCAAGAATCCATAATGACTCTGCTAGTCTCTTATTTATCCTTATGGTTTTTAATTCATCTATGAAGAATTATAATGCAGGTAAACTGGACTATGTGGGGAGTCCAGTACAATCACAAGGATCTAGGGAGCTGCTTTCTCATTGTTAGAAAAGGCGAGGGGGCATCTATGGCTCTCTGTCTCCGACATTGCTCTCAGTCTGTCCTCTATAGGACTCTCTGTCTATGTGACTCTCAGTCCATCTACTATGCATTTGTCATTGGGAAGCTGAGGGAGGAAAAAAAAATCAGTTCTCAGCAGGCGGTCTCTTGTGTATTCTGCAGTTGATTGTTTCCCAGGTTGAAGCTCCTTCAGTTTAATCATTTTCTGGGAGTTTTTTTCTGTTCTGTGCTGAGGAGGCCTTCCCGGGAGCCCATAGCAAAAGTTGAGGGATGAGGAGGAAGAGACTGAGGAGAAAGGAAGAGAAGAAACCGCTCAAGTCCTACAAAGGAAGAGAAATCCATGGCTCAGATGCAGATGAGGCCCTAACAATGACTGGGTGTGAAAATTTATAATAACTAGGGCATGTTCAGCACCAGAGCTACTGGCATTGGGAAAGACTTTTAAAACAAACAATGGAAGAATCTGCTTCATTCTGGCTGTGGGACTTGGAACGTGGGATGGACAGGATCAGTCTGAGCATGGTGGGAGCAGAGAAGTTGAGCAATCACCCATCATTCCTTGAGACAAAGGCTGCTTAACCTAGGAGAATGCGTGGAAAAATCAGTTCCGGTCAGGATGGCTCCTGTGAGCCATTAGGGACTCTTGGCTATGACCAGCTGAGCTCTCTGTAAGCATCAAGGACTGGCAAACAACAGGGGAGGAAAGCAGTCACTGGCGGAAGCAGGTGTAAGTGAGTCCGTGTTTACTGGGCCCAGTAAGGATATGCTTATAGGAATGTTAAGAAAGAAAAGAGTTAAGGGGCTGCAGATGATTCAGAAAACAAAAGCATTTGCTACTTTTACAGAGGGCACAAGTGTTTCTAGCACCCACATGGTAGCTCACGACCACCCATTACTCCAGTTCTAGGGGATCTGACACCCTCCTCTACCCAAGTCTCAGTAGATTGCCCCATAGAAGAGATAAGCCATGAAGATGGAAAGAAAATGTCAGGGAGAGTTGAAGGGGGAGAATAGGAGGTGGGCATGATTGAGATACATTGTGGATAGAATTTCCAGGTTATAATAAATGAAAAATTAAACACCAAGAACCAAACCAACCAATAAATAAATTGAACAAACAAACTGGCTGCAGCTCTCCATGTAAGAGATCCAAATGGACAGTGAATAGTTGTAAACACATTCGGCAGCCTTAGCAGCAGAGAAATGTGCATCAAAGCAGTTTGCTTTGGGAGTCTGTCTCACTACAGTCAGAATGTCTCTCATCAAGGAAACAAAAGACATCAGTTGCTGGAGAGGATGTGAGCAGAGAAGAGTTCTGATATGCAGCTGGTGGGAGTACAAACTGGTACAGCCACTGCAGAAGGCAGGTGTGGTGATTTCTCAAAATCAAAACTAAACTAAAACTAAAATTAGGATTAGAGATCAAAGGACCCAAGTTCAATTCCCAGCACCCACACAGAATCTGAATCATCTGTATCTCGAGTCCCAAAGGATCTACTGCCCTCTTTTGGCCACAGCAGGCACTGCTTACATATGTTATTTGGACAGACATGCAGGCAGAACACCTATATACATAAAATAAAAATTTGAAAAGATTAAAAATTTAACTCAAACTAGAATGGCCCAGCTGTACTGCTGCTGGATTTACCCAAAGAACATTAAGTCCGCTCTCCACAAGAGACACCTGCACATCCCTGTTTAATGCTGCACAATTCCTAAGAGCCAGGAAGTGAAACCAGCCTATATGCCTGTCTTAGTCAGGGTTTCTATTCCTGCACAAACATCATGACCAAGAAGCAAGTTGGGGAGGAAAAGGTTTATTCAGCTTACACTTCCACATTGCTGTTCATCACCAAAGGAAGTCAGGACTGGAACTCAAGCAGGTCAAGAAGCAAGAGCTGATGCAGAGGCCATAGAGGGATGTCCCTTACTGGCTTGCTTCTCCCGGCTTGCTCAGCCTGCTTTCTTATAGAACCCAAGACTACCAGCCCACAGATGGCACCACCCACAAGGGGCTCTCCCCCCTTGATCACTAATTGAAAAAATGTCTTACAGCTGGATCTCATGGAGGCATTTTCTCAACTGAAGCTCCTTTCTCTGTGATAACTCCAGCTTGTGTCAAGTTGACACAATACCAGCCAGTACAATGCCCATCACCACATGAATGGATAAAGAAAATGGGGCAGTATACATGTAAGGATTGTATCCAGCTGTAAAGAAAGTTAAATCATGGCATTTGCAAGAGCAAATATGAGACTGGAGATTATTGTGTGAAAAGAAATGAGACTGACTCAGACAGACAGAAACCCTGTTTTCTCTTAAGTAGAATCTAGACTAAAATGGGGGGTGTGCTTGTCATAAAACTAGAAAGGGGATCTGGTGGATGGGATGGAGAAGAGGGGAGGGTGATGCCTGTGCCCTGAAGGCAGATGGGAGGAAGGGATCAGGAAGAGAGGTGGAGGAGATGGAAGAGGACAGTGGGGGAGGGGACAAATCAAGGCCTAAGCATGATGACTTACGTATCAAATCCCATGACCAACCCCTTTGCACGATGACTTTAGAAAATAATAAAAGGCAGCAGTAATTTCAAACCCTCATCAACGATCAAGCGCCGTGTTCTCCCTGCTGATTAGCCGAGGGCTGGGGACTGTAGCCTGAGGTTTATCTGTTTTATGATGCTGACAGCCCTGCCAGGGGAACTGTGAATTAATAACAATCCAGAAAACAAAATTCTGATATCAAGACTTTAAAATATTCATGTCCTTTAAGCCTCTAACTCCGTGTAAAATTAAACACTGGCAACAACCCACATATGTAAAATAAGGAAACAGGTTTCACAGAGCACTACCGGCCTTGTAGCTGATTAGACTCATGCTTACATGCCTACACTAGGGTGTCCTAGTTACAGTTACTATTGCTGTGATGAAACTTCACGGTCAAAAGCAAGTTGGTGAGGCAAGGGTTTATTTGGCTTATGCTTCCACATCATAGACCATCACTGAAGGAAGTCGGGGCAGGAATTTAAGCAGAATGGGAACCTGGAGGTAGGAACATGCAGAAGCCACCTAGGAGTGCTGCTTACCGGCCTAGTCATCATGGTTTCCGAAGTCTGTTTTCTTATAGAACCCAGAACTACCACCCCAGGGAAGGCACCACCCACAATGGATTGGGCCCTCCCATCAATTATTGGTTAGGAAATGTCCTACAGCTGGATCTTATGGAGGCGTGTCCTCAATTGAAGCTCTCTCCTTCCAGATGTCTCCACCTTGTGTCAGTTGACATAAAAGTAGCGGGTATACAGGGTGATCTGAACATGTAGAGAAGAGGCCTTGGGAGGTTCCACCAGGATAACTTGCTCCCTCTAACATGAGGTAGAGTTACAGGAGGATGGTTCTCCTTAGTGTTATACTTGCAAACTTTTACAATGAGATTGGGTATTTAATATCCAGAAGGATTAATTTTACAGTATTCTGAACAGGGAAAGGCACATCTGACCCTGTGTCGTTTGAATAAAAATGGCCCTATGAGGGGGCCATATGGGCTCATAGAGACTGGCACAACTGGGTGTCATGGCCTTGCTGGAATAGGTGTGGCTTTGTTGGAGGAAGTCTGTAACTAAGAGGTGGACTCTGAGGTCTTGGAAATGCAGGCCAGGCCTCATGTGTCTCAATCTCTTTCTACTGCTTACCAATCCAGATGTACAACTATTAGCTCCTCTCTAGCACCGTGTCTACCTTCCTGCCACCATGCTTCCTGCCATGGTGATAATGGACTGAACCTCTGAACTGTAAGCCAGCTCCAATTAAATGTTGTCCTTTATAAGAGTTGCCATGGTCACGGTGTCTCTCCACAGCAACAGAAACCCTAACCAAGACAGACAGTGAATTCTGCTTGACCTCGTTCTCCTTGTCCAACACATCCGTTGCCCAAATACACCACACACCAACCACCTGCCCTAGGGTTTGCAGATCAACCAGGAGAGTGCCCACACATCCACAGCCAACCTGTGAGAACCAGCTTCCACAGATGGGAATGGAAAACAAGTGCCATGTGTGGCACTCTGCTATTTGTATGACACTGTCACAGTGACCTTTTACAACAGTCATGACACTGTCCTCAGGCCTGGTCAGGAGCTGACCCTACCACCCTAAAAAAAACACTATGATCTCTGTCTTGGAGTTTTACTGCTGTGAAGAGACGCCATGACCAAGACAACTCTTGTAAGGACAACATTTAATTAGGGCTGGCTTACAGGATCAGAGGTTCAGTCCATTATCATCAAGGCAGGAGCATGGCAGCATCCAGGCAGGCATGGTGCAGGAGGAGCTGAGAGTTCTACATCTTCATCTGAAGGCTGCTGGCAGAATACTGGCTTCCAGGCAGCTAGGACAAGGGTGTTAAAGTCCACACCCACAATACCACACCTGCTCCAACAAGGCCACACCTCCCAACAGTGCCACTTCCTGGGCCAACCATACATAAACCATGACAATCTCCATGCCTCCCCCAAGCAGCATGTTGGCCATGCTCCAGGCACCCAAGCAGTGACGAAGGACACAGCCAGGCAGGTACACACATGAACATGTACAAATACATATATACACACATGCACACACATGCATATACACACACTATAGACATACACATGAACATGTAGTCATGGGAAGAGGGTAGGGGGTGCATGCTCTAGGTAGCTGGCTTTCAGAATTGTGACCTTGGGCTGGACCTTTCAGACTCTGCCTTCTCATCTGTGAAGTGGGAATACAGGTGTTGAATTGACATGAGATATGCAAATTAATATACCCTTGTTTTGCCTACAGTATTCCCAGAGTCAGCAATGCCAACAACCACTGACCCTGGTTTCTGGGAGCACAGGATATGAGATGCACACAAGCCAGATACACTGGGCACTCTACTGGCTTCTGGGAGCAACACACAGCATTCTCTAGAGTCCCCAGCACAGATGCAGCCAGCTCCTTGCTGAGGAGGTCCCACAAAGATTAGTCTCCTGGGGGAGAACAAGCTGGCAATTAAGTTTGCAAATGGGCCAGAGAGTAGAGAGATGGGGGGCAGGGCAGCTGCCCATAGAAGGCCAGCAGGCAGGATGGGCAGATGAGGCAAACCCAAGCCCCTTTGCCCCAGCAGGAGGACAGATTCACTCTGTAGTGGTTCATGGCTGCTCATTCACAATTCACAGGACCTCTGCAGCGGTGGGATTATTAATGACCACCTTCACCGAGTGTAATTAGGCAAACCACCAGTACTTTCTCCAAGCAAATATTTTGACTTTCTGTTTCCTCTTTGTCACAATAAAATTCTCATCTCTCGAGAGGACGCTCCTGGGAGCATGAATCTTTTTAATCAGCAGATCAAAGCTACCTCCTCACATTGGTTTTCTCCCCTGAGAGTGCCTGAGAGTCCTTCCATGCTGGCTGTGTCCTCAGGCCTCTGATAAGAAGGGTCAACAGGGTCCAGACGGAGCGGCCACACACAGGCCCCTGTGAGTGGAACAGCAGGATCAATCACCCTTTGCAGTAGTCTCCTAGAAGCCGATGGAGCCAGCTCTGCCTGTGAGGCAGCCTCCCTAGCAACTCAGTGACTTAGGAGATCACTTCCCCTTTGCTTCCTGCTAAAGCCAGGTCAGGTTCCAGATCCCTAGTTCCATGTAAGGATCCTCCCACTGATCTGAGAAAGTGGCTTCCTGAGCATCTGTAAAGTGTCCTATCCCCACCGTCCCCGTGGAATCAGCATCTGCGCTCTCAGAAAGGGATGCTCAGACCCTGGGAAGTACCCAGCCTTTGCTGTGGTATGCATAAATGTAACAGTAAATAACTCGTGTTTTCTAGAAAAATCCAGGCATTATATTTGAGCAGCTGAAGAAAATATAAGCAGGTTAGCTAGTGGAGTAGCCTCCCTGGAGACTCAGGTCTGTGTTCTCTGATCTTCTTCCTTTCCAGATGGGGTTTCTGTCTCTGGAACCTATAAAAAGAGGCTGCTAAGGCATGTGCAGGCATGTCTAACAGTTCCTGGGGGCCTCCATCAACTAGCTTGGCTGTGGCACCCCACCACCACCACCACACAAATTATTAGGTCACGAATGCCGGCCCCACAGACACTATACCTCTGCCCCCATGAGTCTCCTGATTGTCCCAATCAGTTGAATTGTCAGGCACATTGCCAGAAGCCCAAGCAAGTGTAAGTGTCAGCTGTCCCATAGTACCCCACAGGAGTCTTCAAGGCATTTGGAATTAGAAAGTATTCCCCACATTCAGAACTTGAGTAACCTCACCCCCTAGAGAACAACTCAGTCCATGGTGCACAGGACCAGTTAGTTCCCAGGTGGAATTCTAAATCTTAGGGAGGTAATCAGAGTCATACATTGCCTGCCCCATGTAGCTAGCAATCTAGCAGAAGATTGGAGAGGTTGTGGGACCCTGGTGTTAGCATCCAGGCTAGAACTGTGAAAAGAGTCCTTGCAGGGACTCTTGGTCCAGCTCAGACCCCAGAGCAGAAATCAGAGTGCTTGTCAGAGTCTACCTCCTCCCACTGAGGCTCCTGAACAAAAGCCTGGATCCATTCTGCTTCTCAGACTCTCTATTACTTATTATTTCCCCGCCAATCATGGCCCCAGAGCTTTTACAGAATGCAGTCAGAGACGATTACTTCTTAGTGACCATGCTCTTGTGTGTCACAGCTGCACCTTCCTTCTAGGGATGGTTCAGTATTCAGCAGTACTCATGAGTATCTGTGTGCTCTGAGGCTCAGTGGTGCTCAGGCCAATTCTCAGAGTCTTGGAGCAGAATGACTGACTCGGACCCTCCCTGGGATTCCAAACATGGATTTTATTGAATCTGTTGATTGTTGAAAACTTAGCGATTTTTTTCCCTGCCACACGAAGATGATGCTGACTAGGCTGGGATTGAAATATGCTTCGGGAGGCTGGTAGATGCTCCGCAGTCATGTGGACCTAAGTTAGAATCCTCAGCAGAACATGAAAAGCCAGGCAGGGAAGAACACACCTGTCATCCAAGTGCTGGTTGCAGAGACAAGAAAATTCCTGGGACTGACTGGCCAGCTTAGCCAACTAGTGAAGTCTATGTTCGATATGAGTCTGCCCCTGGCTAGTTTTTGTCAACTTGATACAAGCTAGAGTCCTCTAACAGGAGAGAACCTCAGCTGAGAAAACGTCTCCATAAGATTGGAGACAGGTAGGCCTGCAGGGCATTTTCTTAATTAGTGATTGATGTGGGACACATCCCTGGGCTGGTGGTCCTGGACCGTCTAGGAAATCAGGCCAAGTAAGTAACCCATAAAGAAGAAGGCAGAAAGCAGAGCTGCTCCACAGACTCTGCATCCGTTCCTGCCTCCAGGTTCCTGTCTGGAGTTGCTGTCCTGACTTCCCTGGATAATGGGCTATAGCTGTAAAATGAAGCAAATCTTTTCAAACCCAAGTTGTCTTTGGTCATTGTGTTTCATCACAGCAACAGAGAAGTAACTAAGACAGAGACCCTGCCTCAAAAACCAAGAGGAAAGCCTGGGGATGGGGGTACTATGCAGTGGGTAAAGTGCCTGCCATGCATACATGAAAACTGGAGTCCAAATCCCCACACCCCCATAAAAGCAGAGCATGGTGGCACAAGCTCATAATCCAGTTCTGAGGAGCAAAGGATCCTGGGGGCTAGGAACCATTCAAGCTGGAACAGCAAGCCCTGAGTTCAGTGAGAGACCTGGCTTGTGTCAAAATACAAGGTAGAAAATGATAGAGGAGGATCCTGAAGTCAACCTCTGGTCTCCAGGGGAGCACTCCTGCACACACATGTGTATGACACATACACATGCACACACACATACTACACACATATGCATATGACACACACACATGCACACACCTACACACATGCATACAACACACATCCTACACACACATGCATACAATACACACACATGCATACAATATACACACATGCATACAACACACACACTACACACATGCATATGACATGCACATACTACACACATGCACATAATACACACACATACACACTACACACACATGCTACAACACACACACATGCACACACACACATGCACATATACACTATACACACATGCACACTATACACACTTGCACACACACACTACATACACACGCATACAACATACACACTATGCTTTGGCTCGAAGAGAGAAAAGGAAAGCATCATCAATATTCCTGTTCCTGAGATGTCCCCAGCCATGATGTCCCAGGAGCCCCATTCTTCATGGTGACCAGCTCTGCTTTCTCTAATCCACGCACAATGTCACGAACCTGCTTCCCTAAGCATGGATCCAGGTTGGCTTACAACCCTGAGAGCAGACAGGAGGAGCCATAAGGAAGATGCTGAGAAAGGTCCTGAGTCACAGCTACTTCAGGATGTGATTGTTCACTGAAGGTTCCCAGGGAATTCAGAGATGCTGCCATCAAGGCCTTCCCATACACCACTCTGTTACTGTGTTTCTCAGCCCTGCTACTAGAAAAAAAAACATTCTCCCCCAACCAAACACCAGCCCACCAGCAGGAATATTGGGAACTGCTAACAGTCCATTTTCAAGACAGGAAGACTGAGACAGGGGAACGAACTGTCAGGAGCAGTGAACACAGGTGGATCTAGGCTGCTGGGCAATGTTCCAGTATTTACTGACAGCTGGACACAGGTTGTTCTGTGCAACCTGTTTGGGGGGCAAGCCACAGTGCCAGGAAGAGCAGGGCCAGATGAATCTCTCCAGCCCAACTTCCTTTGTTGGAGCAAAACCAAGAGTGCAATCCTTAGCAGCCCTTACAAAAGAGCACCAGATGGTCTTGCTGCAGCATAGCAGCCCTGGCACTCCTGAAGGGGCCTTGGCATTGAAATGGTCCATGGTAGTGAAAATTTTGATTTCTTTAACAATACAGATAGGTTATGGGAATTTGTTTTTGTTTTGATCCCAGGTGTGCGATATGAGGCTGCCCCAGATCATCCACAGCAGCTATAATTTGTCTCCTGCTCTGGCAGGGGTGTGATTTTGCCAGCTGAAGATAGTTTACATTTGGAATTCTGGGGACTCTTTGGAGGGTATAAAAATGCCAGAGCCCTGAGAAAGGCAGAGACTGCTGCTCCCCCTGAGGCTGCTAGTCCCTGTTGCTGCGGTTTGTTGGGTGGTCATGAGCAAAGAGACTTTGTATATCCTGAAGACTGAACTTGCCCCAAGGAACTCAACACCCCTAGCCAGCAGGAAGTCGTCTAATGTGATCAATCCCTCCTTTCCCCTCTAACCTTCTGGCTTTCCTACCAGTGTTGAGAGAGTGGAAGGGATTGAGGTGGAGAAGGATGGTAGGTAAAAGAACCCAAGAAAGTACAGCTACAGTCCATCTATTGCATATATAAGAAGGCGCACCTGTGCGCCAGCACCTGGGAGGCTGAGGCAAGTTCAAGGCCAGCATGGACTATAAAGTAAGATTCTGTCTCAAAAAATTAAAAATCACCAGCTCCCCACACCTCACTAGGAGTCCACCAGCTCAGAGATCCCTGAAGAACACCCCACAGGAAAACAGTTAAACCTTCCCTTGGTGTTCACCTTCATAAATGCCAGCCATGTGGTCCACCATGCAAATGATGCAGCAGCCAGTCCAGCTCCCTAACCTCTGCAGACAGAGCTACCCATGGCCAATTTGGCCATACATACGCAAGCACTGACCAGTACAAACACCTTCACCCACCCCTCGGTACCCTTCTGAGCTCCCTCTCTGAATCTAGACTAGGATGTGTCCACAGCTCTCTCCACTCTCCTCTCAGAAGTTTCTCCCCTGCCCAGAGTGTCTGGTGAGTGGTCGAATATGCAACCATTAATAATGTCTGAATAATCATGACAGTCTGGTCAGTAGGGCTGTGTTTTGAAAACGGAATCAGCCCCTTGCATGGTGCTTTATCTTACCACAGGTAGCACATGTGACAGTGTCTGCACCACACCCAAGTGTTCTTCTCCCTCGCAGAGGGGCTGAGGCAAGTCCTGATGTCTTCTATTTGTTTGTGTGTTTTCCTCAGTGTTTTTATGAAAAGAAACTATAAGACAAAAACATCTTTTTTAAAAAATATCTCATTCTCCTACAGACCCTGTTGGTGTTAGGTGTTCCCGATTAGAATACATTCACGATAATCTAACACCTCAAACTGTCAGCCTGTCTATCTGATGCAATGTGAGCTGTCCACTTCCAGGTGGGTCCTCCAGCACACAACCTCCGTCACACATAGGGAAGCCAAGTGAGTGTACATACCAGGAGAATGGAGACAGCTGGCTCAATTCCTCACCCAGGAAGGGGGAATCACCCTGCAGCTTTGGTCCTTGTCATCTGACTGATAAGCTCACCTATCTGGACCTAGACTCAAGAGAGAGAAGCCCAGGGGCATTTCCCTCTCTATTTTGCTTTTTTTCACATTAGAAGTCAATCAGACCTGCCCATTTCGGGACCCAATACTCTAAATTTAAACACAAAACCTCCATATCACTGACAAGGAAGAAGAAAGAAAAATGAATGAATGAATGAATGAATGAGAGAAAGGAAGGAAGGAAGGAAGGAAGGAAGGAAGGAAGGAAGGAAGGAAAAATCAAGCTTCAAACAAATGTATGCTGTCCTAAGGAAACTGAGAGCTATTCCACTAATCCATTACTTGGGACCTCGTGTCTCTGACTCCGTGCACTGACCCAGCTGCTGTTCAATAAACACTCCCAGATGGGGGCAACAAATGTAATTCTCACCTCAAGTGCTTTTTCGTCATTCTAGCACGAAGACTCGGCCTCTGAAATAAAGTTCTTTCTCTCCCCTTCCTCCTCCTGATGGCTGTGAGCCTCGGGTGCTGAGAAGGCCTGCTGTGAGGCAGGCAGTAACCAGTACGCCCCATCTCTGCCTGTGCTGGCCCAGCACCTTTTCAGCAAATTGGCTTGTTGTTTTTCAAGCTCTGTGGGTCTCCAAGCCGGTGAGTCTCACTTGCCTCCCTCCTAAGGCAGAGCCTGCCTGTGCCTGAATCTACTGGACTCTGGTCAGTGTCTGAATTACAGAAGCAAGTGCAACTGTCCTGGCTCACTAGGTCAGGGTTAGATCTGGTCAGGGTCTGAATTACAGAAGCAAGTGCAACTGGGAGTGATGTGTGCACTGGAGCCTGTATCCTTGGCTCCTTGTTGCTCTGAGTTGGAGGCTGCAGTGGGGTGGGCTGCAGAAGAGGCTGTCTTCAGACTCTTGAGGGTTCCAAATCTCCCTGTGCTCAGTCTACCTGAGGTTCTTTTCTTTACTAGTGTAAACTCACTGTACAAAGGATAGATTTCAGAATGACATTCCCTTTTTCTGCATGACATCATTGTGCAAGCACATCACACTCATGTCCCCTCACTTCTGCTATGCCCTTCCTCTACCTAAATGGTCCCAGTTTTAGTTTCATGGTGTGTGTGTGTGTGTGTGTGTGTGCATGCGCACGTGTGTGTGTGCAAAACCCAGATTTCATATGAGAGACAAAAATGTGATATTTGTCAAAGTCTGGTTTCCTGCTTAGTAAGATAATCTCCAGTTCCACCCATTTTCTTGCAAACGGTATAATCCTTTCTGTTTGAGTATGAAGTCATATAGCATTTTTCGTTTGCATATGCATGTGCACAGGTGCCGGTGGGTATGGCTGCGTGCAGAGATCAGAGGTCATATCTGAGTGTCTTCCTCAAACATTCTCTATCCGTTCTGGAAGCAGGGTCTCTCACTCTCAACCTACCCCGCAGCTCACTGGTTCTGCTAAGCTGGCTAGCCAGGGAGCTTTAGGGAAGCTCCTGCTTCCATCCCACCCCAGCTCCGGGTTTATAGACATAGTCCCCACACACGGCTCTTATGTAGGTGCTGGGATCTATACTCAGGTCCTCATTCTTGCATGGTTGACATTTACAAGATGAGCCATCTCTCCAGCCTCAGTGCCACACCTCCCTCATCCATTCATCTGCTAATGGGGAGCTAGACTGAGCCCATGACTTGGCAGTGTGAGCATGGCTCTGCAGGCATTGCCAGTCTGTGCTAGAGGTCACTTTGGTATGGGTTTTCACAAACGGTACAGCTGGATCTTATGAAGTTTCGGTTTTGTTTTATACTCCTGCCAGCTGTGGATAAGGGTGCACTCCCATCCTGTTGTTATGGCAATGACTGTTCTGATAGACAGGAGATGGAATCTCTGTGTTCCCTTGGTTTGTTTTTCCCTGATGGATACTGATTCTGGGAGCACTCTATTAGCCATTTGTACTTCTTATTTTTCATAAGTGTCTATTTAATTCATTCACCTGCTTGTTGGCTGGATAATTTGGGGAAGAAAGCTTGGCATTTTTAATTTTTTAAGTTATTTATATAGTCTGGATATTTAATCCCTGGTCACATGAATAATTAGAAAGGGCTTTTTTAAAAAAAGGTTTGTTTGTTAAATAAATAAGTCATTTATTTGTATGTGTTCTGGTGTTTTGTCTGCATGTATGTGTGCACCTCCTGTGAATGCCTGGTGCCTGTGGAGGTCAGAAGACCCCCTAGGACTGGAGTTATAGACAATTGGAAGCTACTGGTCATTGAAAGCAGGCCCTCTGCAAGAGCAGCTCCTGACTGTTGAGCCATCTCTCCAGCTCAATTTTTAGTTTTGATGTTCTCCCCCGCCCTCTCAGGTGTGGGGGAATGTATGTGCACACCAGAGTCCAGAGGTTGACTCTCCTGTCTTCCCCAATCACTTATTTTTTGAGACATGGTCTCTCACTGATCCCAGAGGTCACCGTTTCAGTAGACGGGCTGGCCAGCAAGCCCCTGGGACCCACCAGTTTCCACTCCAGCCCTGGAGTTACAGTCTCACGTCCCACACCCAGCACTTGTGTGAATTTTACCTGCTGAACATCTCTCCAGAGCAAACCAAAGACATTCCCAAATTCTGTTGGCTGCCTCTTCGTGGTGCAAAATCCTGCCAATAGTTCTGAACAACCTGTATCACAGGAACACTGCTACCCATCCTGGAGCCTAGAGCTGCTCCATGGGGCACAAGGAATGATCACTCAGCATTGAGACTTCCCCCTGACATCCACTCTCATGGACATAGACTCTGGATGCTGGAAAGAAAGGATAGGGGACAGAGCTTCTGTCCTCTGTCCTGTGACCTCAGGGCAGTGGGATAGCATCAAGGCCACTATGCTGACAGTGACCCTGCAGTGCAGGCCCTCTCTTGCCCTCAGCTGCACAGGTTTCTGTGCACAAAGATGGCTGGAAACGGAGGCCGTAAATGAATGAGAAAGAGAGAGCGAGAGCGAGAGCGAGAGCGAGAGCGAGAGAGAGAGAGAGAGAGAGAGTGAGAGCGAGAGAGACAGAGAGAGAAAGAGAGAATATGAGCCTCCGGTGCCCACAGGAGGAGGCCATGCGCTTAGAAAATGTCATGTCTAGTGTTTGTATAAAATGTTATGTCTAGTGTTTATATTCCATTTCTCCTCTCAGCACAAAAAGAGAGAGAGAAGCGAGCATGCCCCACGGGGTCACAGGCACAGAGAAAATCCTGCAAGGCCCTCAGCGCAAACAGCAGAGCTTGGCCCGGCCCTCTGCATGAGAATCAGCACCCACCTCAGCAGAAGCCACTGCCAAGGGCAACTGGGGCTTGGACAGCGCTCCTTCAGATTTAAAACTGATTTTTTTTTTTTTTTCCTTAAGAAACTAGAAGAAAAGGGGGTGCTGTGAGCTCATCTGCATTACAGATTAGGTCTCTCCGAGAGAATCAGCCATCCATAATTCATTACATGTTTCCTGCCGGGGATGGAGACAGCCTGATCCTAGCAACAGAGTCATAGCAACAGGAGCTGAAGCAGAGCTGCTCCGCCCACCAGGGGGAGGAGAGGAAGGGGAGAGGTGCACGGCTCCTTGCTCCTCAGGAGGGCTGGCAAAGTTCAGGGGGTTATAAAGGAAGATGAAGGCTGAGAGTGGAGGTGGGTTTGAGAAAACTGGAAAGGCGTGGGTGGGAGATGGAAGGGAAAGCATGGCAATGTGAGCTGCATAAACTCTAGCTAAGGTAAGTGGCCAGTAGCTTTTGGAAAGAGCCCTGCCAGCTGCCACACGGCCTGGTGCCCATCAACTCAACTCGGCATACAGACAGGGTCACTAAAAGACCACGTCACTGTCAATTGTTACAAGAACTGCATAACTTGAGGAGTGCCTGACTGCTAGTATGAGGGAGTCCGTGGCGCTGTGGAAACGGCAGGCCTCAGTCCTCACTTGGTTCATCGGAAGAGTCACCATCTGGAATGAGACTTACAGTGTGCTCTAGACATGCCTGCTGTTTGACCCCTCGCTATCAAATGTAAAGTTCCCCGAACTCTGACCACTTGATCTTGGGATCTGTGGCTCAATGAGGAGAATGTGTTTCTTCTATATTTGGCACAGTCAAGGATGCTGGAAGAGCCACCGGAAACTTGCAAAACGATGTGGAGAATGCCGTTGATAGTATATATGGAGAACATCGTCAGAGTCATTGAAAGCCATGAGCTGTGTGGAAGTGAATATCAGAGCCACTGAAACCTAAGAAGCCATGTGAGGGACACCTCTGGGGCTACAGTAACCTTCAGAGCTGTCAGTGCTTGGTCAGTAGAGAACGTGAGCCTTGCCATGTCCATGTCTGGACTTAAGCGCGGGTCCTCTGAAAGAACAGCCAGTGCTAACAGCTAAGTTCTCGCGCTCTCGTTCTCTCTCTCTCTCTCTCTCTCTCTCTCTCTCTCTCTCTCTCTCTCCTAAGCCTTGCTTCTGAGAGCTTCATTTTCTTTATCCTTTAGAAACGGTCCTTGCCACAGCAGTCTCCACGCAGTCCCCAACTTCTTCTTGATGGAGCCATGGTTAGCTGTACAGCATCTAGCCACCAAACTGTTCACTAGGAAGTATGACTGCCCACAACCCAACAGTGGCCTCCAGGCCATTGAGACCAGCACAGAGGTCTCAAACATCGCACACACCACTCTCATCTTTAGCTTGGGGATGATCAAGATGACATATGTCAACTGCAGGCACACTACTGGTATCTATGCCAGGTGAAGAGAATGTCACCCCACTTTGCATTCCTTCATTGTCTTCATAGGACACACTCTCCAAAGCAGCATGCGGCTGCTACAACTGGGGGCGGTGGGGGAGGGGATACTGATCTAGAGGGAAGAGCTCATGGTTTTACCCTGTGTCTGCCCAGATCCTGAGTGAACACCATCTGGCCTTTGTGCTGCCTCCACAACCACACAAAGCACAAAGATGAGGAAACCCTGGAGCCTATGCCAAACTGCTGAATTGAAGGTTATCAAGACCCTGGAAAGTTCCCAGGACAAATGGAAAACTGTGATACCTTGCAATCCCCCTCCCTCTGTACCCCTAAAGCCAAAAGGGGTTCTGAGCAGCACAATGCTCCCAATGAGCCTCAGACCAGTGTAGGAGAGAGATTCTTCCCCTCGACACCCTCAAAACTCTCAGCTGAAACTCTAGTGGGATTTTCTTCTGTTTGAAACGATGGTTTCCCTGAGGTCAAGTGGAAAAGCCATCTTTGGAAACAGGTTGAACCTGTTTCATATTCTACTGAATTCATGGGGTTGCTTCAAAGCCTCCCAGGCTCAGAGCACAGACACTGCTGTGACCATTACTAATCCCTGTGGCTGCTGCTGGTGGTGGGTAATCAGGAACATCAGCAAAGTGAGAGCAGGGTGACCTGTGACCTTGTATTAAAATGACCCAGAATCCTCTTGTGGGTGTGGTGACACTTTGCCTTGAAGAGTGGACAGGTAGCCACATCTGCAATGCTTCCTTGGCTGACAACTCCTCTGAAATCTCCACTAACCAGCCCCTGGCTACTCAGGAGCCACTGACACCACAGATCCAGTAAGTGCCTGCTGCCTGCCTGGTTTGATAATAAGTCTATAGTGGGTGTCAAAACAGATCTGCTCTTTTTACAGTGGTGCCTATTCTTGTAAGCCATGATACGTGTTTTCTTAAGATGGAAACCACAAAGCGGCGGGCACACAGCCCACAGGTCACCTTGGCAGAGAGAACTCCAACACACTTCTTTTAGGAAACTGTAACCATCCAAAGACAACTAGGGACACTGGATACTTAAACTGCTCATGGTCTAGCAAGATGGTTCTCAAAAGGGTAAATCACTTGCTCTATGAGCCCTAAGTCATGAGTTCAATTCCTGGAACCCACAGTGGAAGGAGAGAACTGACTCACAAACGTAATCTTCTCACCCACCTCCAACACACACAATAATAAATAAAGTCATAAAAACTGTTCCTGTGGGACTGCTCATTGGCTGGCTTGGCACAGCTCGATGGCACAAAGCTAGTGATTCGCTGTCTGGGTTGAATCTCTGGGACAAGGGCTGTCTGCAAGAAGCATGCAGCAAGCAGCCTTGAGTAGTGGAGGAGCAAGCCATCCTCATCCTTTTGTGTGAGCTTCCTGCCCAACTCCAGCCTCATGGGTACCTCTGAGCTTCTCTGTCTCTCTCTCTCTTTGTCTGTCTCTGTTTCTATCTGTCTGTCTCTGTCTCTCCATCTCTTGCTCCCCCCCCCCCCGAGTGTGTGTGTCTTGTTTGGGTGGATTCTCTTTATGTTCCAACTGCCTCCTTATTTTTGCCATGTGACCTGGTTTTCAGCGTCTTTTGCACTGGCTGTTTTACCCTTAGCAACATCTGACCTTTGCGTAGACAGCAATTGCCTTTCCGGTCTCTTGTGGTTGACCTATATGCATTTCTTCTGGAACCCAGAGATCAGCTCCACATTATGACCCAAAGCATGGGCTCTTGGCCACAGAATGACTGCCTCATCAGCTATGTAGGTATGGTTGGAGTGACTCTGGAGGTTCTGCACCTGCCCATCAGTTCTCATGATCTTCTTCCTCAGTGACTGCTCCAAACCATAGATATGACCACAAGCAAAGAGGAAACAGTGGTAGTGAGTGAGGAACCACTGTTCCGAAGGGGACAGCTGAGCATGACAGACTGGGGTGTGGGACTGATGCTGAAGCCTGCTATTCTTCAGCCCAGGAAGTGAAAGTTCTATTCATACTCAATAGGAGATAGAACCTCTCCCCCTCCTCCTCTTCTTCCCCCTCCTCCTCTTCCTCCTCCCCTTCCTGTTTCTCCTCCTCCTTCTCCTCCTTCTGCTTCTGAGAGATAAGGTCTCACTGTATAGCTCTGACTGGCCTGAAACTCACTACATAGAAAAGGCTAGCTTTGATGAATTTTTAGAGATCCCAACCTGCCTTTTCCCAGTTCTGAGATTAAAAACATATGTCACCCCCTCCCATACCAAGTGCCAACTTTGAAAGGACTAAACAGTCATCTCCTTCTAGAAAGAGCATATCTATGTGCTGCTAGGGGAAGAACTGAACGCTGGGACATTTCAAAGGAAAATGACTTAAATTCCTGGGTTAGTTTTCTCTACCCTGTTTGGAAGTTTTTCTTGGCAACCATTGATATCATTTTTTAAAATTATGTTGGGGAACAGGAAGCCCTGAGTTCACTGTGAGTTAAGTGGGATACAATTTGGTGTGACGTTCTGGTCTCAATCATTTCCTTCTTCCTGGTTGGAATGCTCACTGTCATGCCCATCAGAGGACTGAAGATGCCTCCTCCAGCGGGAAGTCCTCCAAGATTGTCCTGCTTCGGGTAAGGTGTGTACTTCATCTGCTCTGTGGGGTGGATCCTTGTGTGTACCTCCAGAAAACCACACCATAACCATGGCAGCCCATCATGCTTGTTCGATCTAACCCTCGCAGCCAGTGTCCTCACCAGCACATTCCTCCTCTGGCTCACAAACAGGCACCAGAACCACGCAGCACCTCGGTCTCTTGCCCATGCTGCACTATTAGTAGTCACTGGTGTTGGAATTTGGGCATCAGAGGAGAAGCAATGGAAGTGACCAGGGCCTGATTCCTTCGTATTCATTCTATTTGTTATTATATTTATTATGTCTACATATTGTGTATATGTTATATTTATTATGTGTACATATTGTGTATATGTTATATTTATTATGTCTACATATTGTGTATATGTTATATTTATTATGTCTACATATTGTGTATATGTTATATTTATTTGTTAATATTTCATGTGGGAGGGGGTGCATGCATTCCACAGCACGTGTGATGAGGTCAGAGAACAGCCCTGGGGAGCCAGTTCTCTCCTGCCACCACTAGGGTTCCCGGGTTTTAATTCAGGTTGTCGGGCTTTTGAACGCCTTTACCTGTGACACCATCTCACCTCACCTGGCCTGGTGTAATAAAATGCTGCGGTGGCATATTCTAACTCTAGCATGGGCCTTCCCCTCAGAGGGCTCCATGCTCATAAGTGGCATACACTGGGGTGCAAAAGGGAATCTCCAAGCAGTGCTCAGCACATCTGTGTGGATCTGAAGACTAGGCAAAACAGGGAGAGAGGTTAGAGGGAACAGAAAACGATTCTGGATTTCAAGAACTGGGGCTGATGTCCACAGCAGCCGAACACATCAGGTCATGGCTTTCCCTTGACATTAACTGTTATTAAAATCAGACATTGTAACACTAGAAACTGCCCCCCGTTGCTTAAAATTGATCTGGGCCAGTCTCTAGGCTACTCCCACACAGGTAGGAAGGCAGAAAGTGCAGGCTTCATTGGCTCTCCGTTTTTCAGCTGTGACCTACTGCTGTAGCAGGCAAAGCCCACAGGCCCCATAGCTGGCACCAGCCTTGATTCCAGGAGAAACTCTTAGATAACCTCCTATGATGAGCAGAGCTCAGAGTCAAAGCAAACCCTGCTGGACCCCAACAATCCTTTCTACCTGTCCACTTGGATCCTGAGGTCACAGGTCTGTATTTAACCTCATGTAGGCACACGGCACACAGCTAGCTACACATGTAACATACATCCCCACGTGGGGTTCATCTCTCTGCCTTCTGAATTTGGTGCCCAAAGATGACTGCTTCTCTGTGGGATAGAGACAGACCACCAAGGTACCTGTCACTCTTCAGTTTCTGTGGGCCAATCATAAAATGGCTTCATGTCCCAGCAATGTGCTTATATAAGACATAATTGCTTGGCCATATCCTGCAATAGGACCGCAGAAGTGAATCTGTGGTTAAGAGTTCTGTTTGCCTCTCCAAGAGGAGGAGTATGCACCTAGATATGGTCTCATGTAGCATAGGCTGGCCTCAAATTCAGTATGGATCCACGAATGACCTTGAACTCCCAACCTTTCTACCTCCAGCTCCTACCAACCAGGATAGCAGATGTGTGCCACCATACGTAGGAAAAGAGGGGTTGTTTTATTAGTTTGTTTCGGTAGTAGGGACTTAACATGTGGCCTTGAGCTTGCTCGGAGAACATTTTGTGAATGAACGAAATCCCCAGCTCTCAAGAAAATTCTTAGAGGAGATAAATTACCTAAAAAATGTCCACCAGGGCACAGAGAGGTAGGGTTTGAAGACATGGGCCTACAAGGATTCAGCTTTTGCCTGTGTTGAAATACGTTCCTGTGCAATGTGTGGGTGTCAAGGGCAGAAGGGAAGGCTCCCCGGGCTGCAGGGATGTCTGGGGCCTGACAGTTTTAGTGGTTCTAAGACTTCCTTGATCTCTCTTTATTTTCCAGCTCTTTTAAGAGAGAAATGTGCACATAGTGAGGAGCTGTAATTTAGGAAACCCGCCTCCCCTAGAAGGTTCTAGAAAACAGCATAGGCTGATGCAAAAGCTTCTAGATAGGTTTTCAGGAGAACCAGAAACGGGCCACCTGGCCTTCTGTGTCATCATCATTGAAAGAAGACAGGGAAAGGGGGGGGGGGTTATTGACACAAGTCTCTTTCACAGAGGGACTTAAAGAAGCAAAAAAGAAGGAAATTGGCTTGGTATCCCTAAGCAGGGCCTGGCAGCAACACCAGGGCCGCCTGCTTCCAAAAGGACATGGAGCTAAAGAAAGTGATGTAACATGCTCAGGCACAAGAGGAACCAACACCCAAAGCCTTTCTTTATTATACCTCCTTCCTGTCTTCCTCTCTCTCTCTCTCTCTCTCTCTCTCTCTCTCTCTCTCTCTCCCCTTTCTTGTCTTCCCAATTCAAAGCTGACATTGAACGGGATAAGCCCCTCATCTCTGGGCAGGTGACCCGGTCAGTCTCTCCTGAAAAACAGGCAGACACTGTGAGTCTAGAGACTGTTTCCAGCCAATCACAGGCCAGTCAGCTCAAAGCAGGCCCTGAGTGGGTCAGCGACCTTCCCATGGAGAGCTTTCAGGGGTGCACAAAAGGGGAAGGCAGCCTTTAGTTTTTCCTGTCAGGGAAGCTGAGAAAATGACCTTTGACTCTTGGCTCTGCAGGGGGTATGGTTCAAGAGAGGTCATGAAGAAAGGCCCTGCGCCTCACACCCTCCCCTGGGGCTGGGAACCAAGAGAGAGGGAGGCCAACCAAAGGGACCACAAGTCTCTCAA
Source organism: Rhynchomys soricoides (assembly GCA_019843965.1). Classification (NCBI taxonomy): domain Eukaryota; kingdom Metazoa; phylum Chordata; class Mammalia; order Rodentia; family Muridae; genus Rhynchomys; species Rhynchomys soricoides. The sequence goes on along the minus strand of JADRCH010000316.1, from coordinate 1,059,896 downwards.
AGACAGAACTTTGTTTCCTCGCCCCAGGAAAAATGACCCCCACATACAACCCCTATCCCTGGAACCCAGCTGGGTCTAACCAAACAAGGTTGCTTCTAACACTACAACCTAGCAATCAGAAAGAAGGGAGGAAATTTTTAAATCCAAACACTCAAGGACAAGGCATAGACTCAGGGAGGTTGTGAGCAGGAGCAATCAGGACTCAGCCACAAATCGCGATGGTTTTGATTAAAGGATAAATTGAATAGCCATCTTCAGTCTGCTTCTCTCCTGGCAGCTCAGGTCATAATGGAGTGGATTGAGGGGTGACAGGGAATTGGAGGCGACAGCCCCTGCCTGTAAGTATTTATTTTCCAAAGAACTGTCCTCAGCCTCCACCCCCAAGCCCTCAGAACCAAGAAAACTGGGGCCAATCTAAGGAGCCAGGAAGAGGGGAGGAAGGGACCAGCCTCTGCCCGGACAGCTACCAAATGAAGGATGTTAGGGATGTTCAGGCATTGTCTACAAAATGGAGGTTGTAATTTGTCTCTGGCATGGGACTTTATAAAGATCACAGGGCGTCCCATGGGTATGGTCCACAGCAAGGCTCAAAAAGGTGAAGGATCACATATAATAACAGTATAAAAGAGATACGGAGCACCTGTTCAGCCTTGGGTGGGAAGTCAAGAACGCCTATCCAGCCTAGGACGCGGAGTAGGCTATCCCATACTACCTCAGGGGAGAACACCATGCTGTTAAACCCAGCTCCTCTGGAGTCATTAGTTTCTCAGGAGCCACTGGCTCCAAGTACAGGCTGGTTGTGAGTCTTCCCTTTTCCTGGTTCCCAGCCTTCCCTAGGGCTTCCTAGCACCCACAATATCACTCACACAGGTTGCCGAGATGATCCGAAGGTTCAGAGCATTGTCTGCTCTTATGAGGGGGTCCTGAGTTCAATTCCCAAAGCTACATGGTGGCTCCCAGCCATCTATACTGGGGTCGGATGCCCTCTTCTGGCTTGCAGGTGTACATGCAGATAGAGCACTCGTACATAAAACAAGTAAATAAATCAAGAAGAAGGAGGTGGAGGGGGGGGCGAGGAGGAGGAGGAAGAAGAAGAAGAGGAAGAGGAAGAGAAAAAGTTATACAATATTACTCACACCATGTCTGCTCTCTGCTCCATCATCCAAGAGTCTGCTGCAGGCTAAACCAAAAGCAGCAATCAGCACTGCTTTGGGGCTGGTATACCAGGTCTGTAGCAGGAGACAGGTGCTAAAATAGTGACCATGCACCAAGAACTGTGCATGCCACAGAACTCTCAGGAAGTCCCAGAATTTAATACTGTGCTCCTGAACAGAGTCATGAAGACAGAAAGCTGCTTCCCACCGATGGGGCTAGAATTCAAACTTCTATCCTCTGGGACACGAGTTTGAATTTGCCCACCTACCTTACACAATGTTAGACTCCCAATCATTCATGCTCTAAGTTAGTCAACACTGTAGGCTGAGATATCTTGGCCCTCAAGGAAGACTTCCGTTCTGGATGGCATAACTACTTCCTGAAGGCAGTGGGGTCTAGGACAGCAGCCCTTGGATGGAATGAATTTAAGTGCTGCTCCAACTTACCAGACATCCAATCAGAAACCAAATTTGGCTCTTCAGCTGAGAGTGGTTAACTACATGTTCCCTGGAGGAACAGTGGGATGAGATGCCACTCTTTCCGTGCCATCCAAGCCTCTTTCAATGACCATTTTGCCTAGAACACCAGGAAAAGAGTTGACAGACAAGCTCTGCCCAAAAGACACAAGAGCTGCTTCTGGGTTCCCTCTGAATTACGAGTGTGGAGCTAGCTGGTGGGGAAGATAAACAATGAAGAATAGCACAAGAAATTAGCCACAAATGAGCACAGTGTCCTCTTTAGCAGGGGCACATGCCATGCACAGGAAGGCTGTGTACCAGGAAGGGTGTGGTGCAGCCCAGCTAAACCCAGTTCTGCTGTCCAGCTAAACCCAGTTCTGCTGTC
>JADRCH010000316.1:1043487-1057888 GCA_019843965.1 Rhynchomys soricoides | reverse complement strand
CTGCCCAGCTAAACCCAGTTCTGCTGCCCAGCTAAACCCAGTTCTGCAGCCCAGGTAAACCCAGTTCTGCTGCCCAGCTAAACCCAGTTCTGCTGCCCAGCTAAACCCAGTTCTGCTGTCCAGCTAAACCCAGTTCTGCTGTCCAGCTAAACCCAGTTCTGCTGTCCAGCTAAACCCAGTTCTGCTGCCCAGCTAAACCCAGTTCTGCTGCCCAGCTAAACCCAGTTCTGCTGCCCAGCTAAACCCAGTTCTGCAGCCCAGGTAAACCCAGTTCTGCTGTCCAGCTAAACCCAGTTCTGCTGCCCTCCTTTCCTTCTTGGGCTTAGAACACAGGGAAGGTGCCCAAACCCCGGCGACCATCTGCAGACCATTGTCTGTCAGTCAACCGAGGCTTCACGTCCTCAGCCTCAAGGCTTCTCAGAGACCTTCCCAACCAGGATATAGGTGAAGCCGGCACAGGCGTTATTATCAGAGCAGCAGGAGGGGACTAAGCCAGAAGCAAGGGATCAGAACCATAGCAGAGAAATGCCAGCCGTTGAAATCTCAACAGTTAGATGGAATAGAAACAGTGATGCAGGAGGTGGAGACAAGGTGAGCGGAAAGGGAGGACATGTTCCCAAAGGTAGTACTGAGTAAGTGCATAGGACAACAGTGAGCTGACAGACATATAAAAAGTAAAATTAATACAATTTTACAGAGGCAGACAGGACAGGTCAGACAAAGGTTTGTCCTGGGGAAATTCGGGAGAGTGGGGAGCAATCTCTACCTGCATCAAGGTGCTCCATACACAGGTATGGGAATCCACAAAGCTCCACACAAAGACAGCTGTGTTGTGTGTGTGTGTGGGGGGGTGGGTGTACTTTGTTTTGTTTTTATACAGGGTCTTAGGTAGCCCAGTCTATCCTTGGATTCACTATGTAGGTGAGGATGACCTTAAACTTCTGACCCACCATACCTGATTTTATATGGTATTAGGGCTTTGTATATGGTACAGACCTGCAATCTGAACACTTGGGAGGCAGATACAGGAGGATTGGGAGTTCAAGATCATCCTTGGCTACATAGCAAGTTTGAGGCCAGCCTGGCATACATAAGATCCTGTCTCAAGAAATATTAGTCAAGCTGGGTGTAGTGGTATATAACTTTTCTACCATCAGTTGGAAGGCAGAGGTAGGGTGATCTTTGTGAGTTCAAGGCCAGCCTACTGAGTCTATATAGTGAGTTCCAGGACAACCGAAGCTGCATAGTGAGATCCTGTCTCAAAAATAAATGAATAAACAAATAAATAACTAAAATAAAATAAATAGATAAACAAAAAGAAATACTAGTTAGACAACATAAAATGCAATAGTATAAAACCAAAGAACAATATATTCTAGTTTAACACTTGTTGACCATAACATTTAAAAGACTACCAAGGGCAGTGTGGTTGCACATACTCATCATCCCAGCAGGGCTGAAGCTGAAGCAGGAGGATCACCATGAGTTTCAAGCCTGAAATCCATAGTGAGACCCTGTATCATAAAAACAAGAAGAGGGGTCACTCATTCCTGAGGCCACAGCAAGAGCTCTAGGAAGAAAGAGCCTCCAAATTGTTCCCAGCACATAGAGGCCAGTTGAGCTGGGGCTCTGACTTGTTCTGCAGTTCACAGCTTGATGACCCCACTTGAGGCCAAACTGCAGAACAGCAGAGGGTGTTCATGTAAAACTAATCTATCTGCAAAACACCCAGGGAAGAGCTGGTGGTCTGGCTCAGTGGATAAAAGCACCTGATATTCAAACCTGGTGACCTGAAATAAATCCCCAAGCCCACCTAAAGGTAAAAGGAAAGAACTGATACCCACAAATTGTCATCAGACATGTGTATTGTGGTACATGTGCTTCCAGAGGAGGAGGAGGAGGAGGAGGAGGAGGAGGAGGAGGAGGAGGAGGAGGAGGAGGAGGAGGAGTGGTGGTGGTGGTGGTGGTGGTGGTGGTGGTAGTAGTAATATGCATTTTAAGAAAACACCCAGGAAGGGGCTGGGAAGATATCTCACTAGTTAAGCCCTTGCTGTTCTTACAGAGGATTCAGGTTCAGTTTCCAGCACCCTGTGTTAACTCACAACCATTTCGACTCCAGTTGCAGAGAATACAACCTACCTTTCTGGCCTCCATGGAAACAAAGTGTACAGGTGGTTCTCATACACACATACAGTCAGGCAAACACTCAAACACATAAACTAACTAACTAAATCTTTTAGAAACTCACACATCATCGGGTGTAGAGTACTACCTTACCTTCCCCGTCTCTTAATCTCTCATTCTCCAAGAGGGAGAAAAGCACGCATACATTGAAATAAACCCTCACAGCACTTGTGCTGGAGCTCAGTGGGTAAAGTTTTGCCAAGCATGCAGAAAGCCTTAGGTTTGACTCCCAGCAATTCATTGTTGGATGTGGTTGTGCATGCCTGTAATCCCAGCAGGTAGAGGCAGGAGGATCAGAAGTTCAAGGTCATCCTAGGCTACATAGTGAGGTTGATGCTTGCCTCTGCTACATGAGACTTGTCTCAACAAAGCACACACACACACACACACACACACACACACCCTCAAGGAAACAAAGAATGTCCCTAACCTAGAAACAATGTACATGTCTCTAACCTAGAAACAATGCACAAGTCACTAACCTAGAAACAATGTACATGACTCTGACCTAGAAATAACTGCATCTTTTCAGCTGAGAATAAATCCTGACCCTCCATTTTTCTTCCTTCTTGCAGTGGCCTGTTGGTCCAGAACAGAGTCAAAGGTAGTGCCCACTGTGGCCAAGTTCACCAGTTCCTATTTGGAGCCAGGCAGCTCCCTGGCTGGGGACAGCTGTTGTCTCTGGGATAGAGCCCATTCCTTTAACTCCGCAGTCCACAGCAGGGGATACATACTCCTCAGGGACCCCACAAGCTCAAGGGAGGATCCCCAGGCAGGCTGGGAAGGTTCAACATGCCCCTGATTTCTGCCTTCACAGTGGCTGCACTGTAAATCCTTCTTCTGGCAGTTTCACTGGACACTGAGCAAGAAAAGCAATGTTGGCTTGAGATGAAGAATGATACATACAGCCATTCTGGAAGACATTAACTCAGAGCCTGGTACACAGGCTTACAGGTCTGGAGAGCTTCCTGTTGTCACAGTAACACTGATAAATACAACAGAGCCAGAAGGAATGGTGACGAGGCAGTGCTGCTGTCAAGGAGGGTATGAAGATGTGTAGATGTGGCCAGACAGCAGGGTCTGCCATATGAGTGTAGACACAAAACTTGTAGCTCCACAGACCAGGGCTGTCCTCCGTCTCGGTCCCCAAATCTCTGTCCCTGTAGACTTTCCTCTTCCACCTGATGTTTTCTTCAGAGTATGGGTTAAGGATGGAGGATGGAGAAAGATACGGTTCTCGTGGAAGTGCTAAACACCCAGGGGGAAGTAGTAACTCGGGGCCAGATGGGGAGGTGGGCAGCATATCTAAAGAAATGAGAATCCACCCTTCCCTGGAAACAGGCCCTAATTGTTCCAAGCAAAGGAGAGGGAGATTGCATCTGGCTCCTCACATCACCCAGTCAATGGCAGATGGTGTTAATCCTGGGTGGTTAGGTTGTCAGAACACACATGGTATACCTAGGATGGCGACTGGTATGGCCTGTGGGTTAGACTACCTGGTTTTTGAGCAAACTCACGTGTGAGCATGTGTGTGAACTGTATGTGCATGCATGTGTTTCTGTATGTGAGCATGTGCATGTGAACACGGGCATTAGTGTGTGCAGACACATACATGTGAATCTCCGGAAGCACGCAGTCACCTGAGCAGTTGTTTTCTTTTGTGGAGGCTCCCTCTTGTGACCACTGAAAAGGTTGCAGCATGAAATTGCTCTGGGAAGAGATTCTGTTCTCCTTTGTGAACCTCTTAGATTCTCAGTGTAGAACAAAAACTGTCACTAAGCTACATCGACAAACGTGGGATTTCTCCTAAACATTTTGTCTGTCTGTCTGGATAGTTGACTTGGAGGTTAAGAGGACTTACCATTCTATTAGAGGAACGGATTCAGATACCAGCATCCATGTTAGTCAGCTTTCATCACTAGCATCTCCAGCTCCAGACCTGATGCTCCCCTTCTGACCCACGAGACCACCTGCACATGCGCGCGCGCGCGTGCACACACACACACACACACACACACACACACACGCAAAAGCACGCACATTTTTAAAAAGAATAAAGCAAATTTGATGCCAGTCCAGGCAACACAAAACCTCACTTCAAAAAGTAAAGCATCCATTCAGGGTTGGTGCTGGTGAAGAGCTTCCCTTGCCACACAAGCATGACAACATGGATCTGATCCCCAGAACTCACATAACTACGAAGGGCAGCTCAGACTGGTCTTAGGGTCACTGTCCTCCAGCTCAGCCTCCCAGACACACCTATGCCTGGCTGCTCCTATTAGAATCTAGAAAGCCCATTAAGATGTTTAGCTTCTCTAACCTGGTTTCATGGTGCATGCCTTTATCCCAGCACTCAGGAAGCAGAGGCAGGACTATCTTTCCCATCTACATATACTTCCTACGGAGATTCAGGCAGGGATACACAGTGAGACATTGTCTCGGAAAGAACAAAAAGGAAGAGGAGAAAGAGGAGGAAGAGGAGGAGGAAGATATGAATGAAGAGAAAGAGGAAGGGGGGAGGAGGGGGAGGAGGAGGAGGAACAAGAGGAGGAGGAGGAGGAGGAGGAAAAGACTCTTTCCTCTTCACACATCAGTTAACCAACAGCAACACGTCTCGTAATGTGTTTGTAAGCTGTAAGTTCATGTTTAAATGTAGATGAAGTAGTTTATCTTTAAAATGTCCAATTATAGATGCCACTGAGAAAACTGGGACGGCAGAGATGTTCTTACAGCGTTCTGAGTCTTTGAATAATGAAAGAACTACATCTAAGGTAGAGCACTTGGCGTTGACATCTAGCTCGGAGTCCGGCTAGAGCTGGTCATGGGCTTCCAGCTGGACCCGCTCTTCCCCTCATTGAACTATTCGTTAATGGCGGGGAGTTGGTACAAGAGAGGTAAGATTTGGGATTTGTTCAGCATTGGTAGCAGATGTTCCTGAGTCACCACTGGATCTCCTCAGAGAATTCCTTAACTCTTGATTCTCTAGGAGCGTTGGCATCCTGGGAGGATGGCTCAGTGGGTAGAGTGCCTGCTGTGCAAGCATGAGTACCTAAGTTTGCATTCCTGAGAACCATGTGTCTTAGTCAGGGTCTCTATTCCTGCACAAACATCATGACCAAGAAGCAAGTTGGGGAGGAAAGGGTTTATTGAGCTTACACCTCCACATTGCTGTTCATCACCAAAGGAAGTCAGAACTGGAACTCAAGAAAGTCAGGAAGCAGGAGCTGATACAGAGGCCATAGAGGGATGTAACTTACTGACTTGCTTCTCCTGGTTTGCTCAGCTTGCTTTCTTATAGAACCCAAGACTATCAGCTCAGGGATGGCACCACTCACAAGGGGCCCTCCCCCCTTGGTCACTAATTGAGAAAATGCCTTACAGCTGGATCTTATGGAGTCATTTCCTCACCTGAAACTCCTTTCTCTGTGATAACTCCAGCTTGTGTCAAGTTGACACACAAAATCAGCCAGTACACCATGTAAAAGAAAAAATGCAGACAGGATACCAGGTGCCTGTATTCCTAGCACTGAGGGACAGAAAAGGGCAGACCCAGGGGCCTTGCTGGTTACCCAGTTTTTCCAAAGTTTCACCCAGAGTCCAGTGAGAGACTCTGTCTTAAAAAGTAAGATGGAGATGGACAAGGGAAGGGAGACACCTAATGTCAAACTCTGCCTCTGCTGAGGAGAGCACAGGTGCATACACAGGTGAATACACACAGGTGCACACACACAGGAAGAATATAATACATATTGGATTTGTTGCTGGTTTTGATTTATCTTATATGGTTCATTTTATTTACTGTGACACCTAAGTTGTTACAGAGTAAAAACAAAGTTTCCTCAGAAGGCTTACATCTAAAACCTATATCCATAGTATCAAGATTTGGATGCATATTCCAAATTGCTCCTTTAACTCAATCTCACTCTCAAATAGTTTTAAAGTGTGCTTCTGTATTTCATGCAGTAGCCCTGGTAACTAAATTTTAAAAACTTTCTTGTTGTATGCAAAAGTACCTAGAATAGACCCTCCACTATGCAGTGTTTTAGGGATCAATAGTCAACTGGTCTGAATATATTTTTAAAAGATGTAAACATCTTTCATCTTTATTAGTTTTTATTATTAAAAAAAAATATGTGCAAGGGTGTTTTGCCTGCATGCATGTCTGCACCCCATATGCATGCTTAGTGCTCTCAGAGGCCAGAAGAAAATGTTAGATCCCCTTGAACTGTAGTTACAGGTGATTGTGAGCCCACATGGGTTCTGGGAATCAAGACTGGGTCCTCAGGAGGAGCAGCCTGTGCTTTTAACTGCTGAGCCATCTCTCCAGCCATCATTTGGTTTTTGAGAGAAGGTGCATGTTCACACTATTGTTACAGCATATTGTTAGTTATTATTGTTAACCTCTGAGCCTGGCGTGTAATTTAACCTTCATTCAAGATGTGTACATGGCGTTCAGTCCTTCCCAGTCTCAGGCATCTGTGAGGGGTTTGGTACATTTGACCCATGTGTAAGGGGGCAGGGACTGCTGTAATTTATAATCAGAGATTCTCTTTTTATTTTCCATTTCTGGGTTTTGTCTCCTAAATAAACACACTATTATTTGAAGTTGATGTTTGTATCCTGCATAAACCTATTTTTATCATCAATATGGCTTCTGCAACATGAACACATGACACCTTCAAAAAGTTGTAAGGTTGTGGGCAGCTCCCTGGTGTTCAGCTGTTGCTTGACCAGCAATCAGAGAACTCCCACCACGTGCTCAGCAGAAACAGTATGATATGTACATTTTAGTTACACGTCTTCACTTTCCAGCATCGAGACTGTGTGCGTGTGTGTGTGAGACTCATATGGTGGTGGCAGTGGTGGTGGTGGTGGTGGTGTGTATGTGTGACTCATGTGGTGGTGGTGGTGGTGGTGTGTGTGTGTGTGTGTGTGTGTGTTGGGATCTTGACTCAGCAATGGCTTTGCACATCCAGGCAAGCGCAGTACCCTTGAGTTACACATTTTGAAGTGAAATTTTTCACTGAGTGTGTGCTCCTACCATGGTGCACATCATGACTCTGCTAGCCTGGTAAGTATCCTTATACTTTGGTTTTTAGTTCATTTACAAAGAGTTATAATGCAGATAAACTGGATTGTGTGACATTTTCAGTACAATGACAAGAATCTAGTGAGGCTGTCTTCTCATTGTTGGGGAGATAAGTATCAATGACTGTCTTCCATTCTCCTACATACTTCTTGGTCTGTCTCCTGTATGGCTCTTAGACCATCTCCCATGTGATTGTAAGGCCAGTTTATGTCACCTTGACACAAGCTAGAGTCATTAGAGAGAAGGGAGCCTCAACTGAGAAAATGGCTCCATCAGATCTGGCTGTGGGCATTCTCTTAATCAATGATCAATTAGGGAGAGCCCAGCCCATTGTGGATGATGCTACCTCTGGGCTGGTGGTCTAAAGTAAGGCGTGCCTTTAATCCCAGCACTTGGGAGACAGAAGCAGAAAGATCTATGAGTTCGAGGCCAGCCTAGTCTACAGAGCTAGGTCCAGGATACCCAAGGCCACACACACATACACACACACACACACTGTCTAATAAAAGGAAGAGAGAGAGGGCGAGGGGGAGGGAAGGAAGGAAGAACAAAGGAAGGAAGGGAGAAAGAGAGAGAGAGGGAGGGAGGAAGGAAGGAAGGAAAGGTGAAAGCAGGCTGAGCAAGCCATGAGGAAAAAGCCAACAAGCATCACCCCTCCATGGCCTCTGCATCAGCTCCTGCCTCCAGGTTCCTGCCCTGACTTGCGTTCCTGCTCCCCCTGCTTGTGATGATGAACTGCTATGTGGAAATATGAGTGAAATAAACCATTTCCTCCCAAGTTGCTTTTGATTGTGGTGTTTCATCACAGCAATAGTAACCCTGATTAAGACAAGTTAGTACCATAGTAGTGGAGGATTGTGGCAGACCCGACCATGTTCTTTTGGGGAAGATTGTGGAAGGACTTTGGAACTTTGAGCTAGAAAAATCATTGAGTGTCAAGATCTCAGTGAGCAGTTTTGCAGGAGCTTGGAAGATAGGAATGTTGAGAGCAGTGCAGACCATCGAGGCCTGTCTTGTGAAGTTTCAGAGGGAAGGAAAGATGCCACGAGGATTTTCACAAAAAAAATATATAGTTCTTGTTAGCTGGGGCTGAAAAAACCAGCTGTGGTTAACAAGACACCAGAACTACTAAAGTGAAGCCTTTGCTTTGCTGGGACACTTGATGCTGGGACACTTGATGTTGGGACACTTGGAACTGAGAACTTATTGGCAATTGAGAAGAGACCAGCATTCCCGAGGTGAAATCTTCTAGGAAGTGTTTCCTGAGAGTCAGCACTCAGAAGCTGTGTTTCAGACATGGCAAAGGTTGTATTTCATGCTGGCAGCTGGACTTGCTAGTTAGTGTAAGAGTCACCCAGGTGGTACTGTTTTTGAAGGTGTTAAGGTCATGCAGAGCTGCTGAATCTAGGCACTGTGTGGCAGGGCTAGAGTCCCTGAAGAGAATCCAGGAGAAGCTATTGGTGAAAGTAAAGCCCAGTTGCAGCAAAGTACCCCAGAAGTTTTGGGGGTGTCAGTACCATGGGATGATCCCTGAGAACCACAGTGGCATGGAGTGGAACAGACCAGAGCTTAGAAGACAAGCTGAGTGTGCTGCAGAGGGCAGAGCTGGAGAAGTGAGCCACGCTCCTCAGAGGAGCCAGAAGATTGTGAGTAGATCCCAGATAATTGTCCATTGAGTTCTATTTATACTGTTGGACTTAGGTTTTACCTTGATCTGATTGTAATTTAGGCTTGTCACTCTTGAAGAAAGTAATTTTCATCTTTACAGGAGCCCACAGCTGAACTATACTAAACTTTTAAAAGAGATTTGGGGTTTTTGAAGAGATCGTATATTTTAAAGAGACTAAACTTTTAATGTGTTTGACTTTGTAGGGACTGTGGAACTTTTAAAGTTACTTATATTTTATATGGTGATATTAATGTGCCATCATGGGGACAAACTGAGAAAGGATAGGTTCTAAATGAAGTGAGGTATCCATGGGTCGAGTTGATGAGAGGTCAGTTGTACTGGCTACATTTATGTCAACTTAACACAAGCTAGAGTCATCAGAGACAGGGGAGTCTTAGTTGAGAAAATGCCTCAGTAAGATTAAGACAGTGACTCTGAGTCTCTCTCCTAGAGGGCTCTAAGATCGTCTCCTATAGGGCTCTCTGACTGTCTTCTATGTAGCTCTTGGTGTGTCTCCTATGCATTTGTCTTTGGGAAGCTGAATGTTTTTAGAGGGGATCAGTCCTCAGCAGGAGGTCTCTTGTATACACTGCAGTCAGCTGATTGTTACTCAGACTGAAGCCCCTTCTGCTCAATTGTTTTACCACAGTTTCTTCTGTTCTTGCATTCCTAGCTGTTTCTCAGTATGACCAACAGAGGCAGAGGATGCCCATGGATGACATGTTCCAGCATATCACAGCTTTTCAAGTCTCCATTTTCTTCTGGCATGCCTTGTTTCTTTTCCAAAAATATGTCCAAACGTCCAAATAGTTTATTTCCCTAATGTTTTTCCACATTTTATGTTTTATTTTCTAATTTTAGAAAAGATTTCTAGCCAGACATGGAAGATAGGGGCAGATGGATTCCAGTGCTTGGAAGATAGGAGCAGGTAGATTTCTATAAGTTTAGGGCCAACCTGATCTATATAGGGAGTTCCAGGACAACCAGGGCTGTGTAGAGAGACCCTGCCTCACAAAACAAACAAAAAGGTTTATGACAACTAGGGGAAAGTAGTGAAGTTGCTTAGTGTTCCATCTTAGACTCTTTACCACTTTACATTGAATTATATGATGCTTAATTGACTAATCAGTGAATTCCCCGATGGTTGGTATTATGGATTGAAGCTTCAGTGTACCCTACAGGGTACCTGTACAGGGTACAGGTTCACCTGTGACGATCCTGTTTTGGGGGACTGTGAAATCATCCAGACTGTGACAGAGCTCTGGTGGCCTTGAGAGTGACATCCGGCTCTTGGTTCTTATATCCCATTTGCTAACCCATCAAGCTACGAGAAGCTACATTAGCAAGTTCCTCCTGTACAGACTGGCTGCTCTGCCATGTCATCTGGGTCTTGATGGGCTATACCGTCTAACCTATGAGTCTAATTATCCCTCACTATTTAAACTGCTCACTCATGCTGTGTATTGCCACAGCTCCTAGAAACATAACCAACACACCCACATTGTTACTGTGTCTGTGAAGGTGTTTCTGGAAGGGATCTATGTGTGGATAAGGGACTAAGTAAGGAAGTGCTACCCTCTCCACTCTTAATACAGTCACCTCCACCCTTACCATCATCACCACCCTCAGAACACTTACCACAGTCACTCCCTCCCCACCATTGTCACCACCCTCACCACTGTCACTACAGACACCATCATCACCACTGTCACCTGATCCTCACCAGTGTGCTCCATCAGGTACCTGACCTGGGTAGAACACAAGCGAGGCGGAAAGGAAAACTAGCTCTCTACCTGGAGCTGGGCTGTCCACCTTCTCACCTCACTCAGTGGGCAGAGCACTGGGTTCCTAAGTCTGGCTTAAGCCAGCAACCGACACAGCCCCGTCCCCCAGCTTCTCGGACCTTTAGGTTCAGGTAAATCACATGACAGTGTAAAAATAGCAGGAGACCTCTTGGCCTCCACTTGAATAAGACAATCTCATAATAAGTCCTGTCTTATGAATCTACAGCTACTCTTGTCTCTTTCTCCAATCGGTCCATTCCTTGGACAAGCCCTGACGAATATTCTACATAAATTAACAGAAGTTAATATTTGTACTGATAAATTTTTCATAACAAAATTGTTTTAATGTATCTAGTGGATTGTTATGTGATAATCTTTAGAAAACATCTTTGGAACATTTAATGAATTATTAATGAAATGTTATTTTTATTCAGTGGTGACTCATGTGGAAGCTGCTAGCTTGCACTTCACTTGACGTCAAATGATGAACAGACACAACTTGGCAGGATAATAATATCAAAGAAATCTTTAAAAAGCTCATATACTCACCAATTCTGGTTATAGAAAACATTTGAAAACCATGTCCAATACAAACAGGAATATTAAAACAGCAAAGTACAGCCAGGCATTGGTAACACATGCCTTTAATCCCAGCACTCAGAAGACAGAGGCAGGTGGATCTCTATGAGTTCAAGGCCAGCCTGGTCTACAAAGGGAGGCAAGTTCCAGGACAGCCAGAAGTACACAGAGAAACTGTGTCTCTAAAACAAACAAACAGTGTTTTCTAAAAAAAAAAATCAAAGCCCTTCAACCACCAAGCTAAGCACTGGTAAGTGGACATTGTGAATCAAACCTGTCAAAGTAGAGCTCTGTTTTCCTCTACCACAGTACAACAGTGTTACTAAAACAAGACACCTGTGACTGGGGCTCAGCGGTAAAGTTAGTACTGCAATAACATATACTTTTGTAGACAGCAACAACAAAAACCCTTAAAAATAGCAAAGATGTTACCCTTTGAACTGGCAGCTTCCTGCATCTCACTGAGCAACTGTATTTGTCCCTAATACTTTGTAGGGTACAAATCCTTGTATGGTGTCTTCATTAGAGATGAACTTCTTTTGGCAGATTTACCCTGGGGTCTAATAGAAGTTTCAGTGAAGGAAGAGAAACATTATAACATTATGAGATTTGGAGGTTATTGCTAATCCTTGTGATTCCCCTTATAAATATGCTCTGGATATCAGTGTATCTCTGGAGATCAATGGCTTGCAAATATGTGGCAACAAGAAGGAACCTCATCAGTGAAGTGAACATGTGTGGCATGAAAGTCAAGCTTCAATGCTATTTTTTTTTTTAATGTATCTGGGCACATGGCTCAGTGGGCAAAGTGTTTGACTCACATGCATGAATACCTAAGGTTCAATCCCTAGCACCCATGTGAAAGCCTGGGCACAGCCCCAGAATGCCTGTAGTCTAGCCCCAGGGAGGTGGCCAGCCAGTCTGGTCAGGTGATGAGCTCCGGGTTCAGTGATAGACAGTGAAGATGGAGAGCAATTGATAAAGACATCCATTGACCTCTGGCCTCTACATACATGTGTACACATGTGTAGATGCATACACACATAAGCATGACTAGAGGAAAACCTTTCTTTAAGCGGATGGTATGAGACAGCTGTGCAAAGTGAGTCAAGGTCCCAGTGAGGGCTCAGTGTCCAGTCCTGCGCCCACATTGGCTCTACTCTGTCAAGTATCCTGAAACAGCTTCCCAATGCAAGTCAATAGATTAGGTCCCTAGCCCACCCCAATGGCAGGCAATGTAATGACCATCTCTATGTCCCAGGAAGAGGCCAAAGGAGAGTACCCAAGCCAAGCCTTCTGCTTCTCTTGTTCATTAGCTCCTTTATATATGAGGCAAAGGCAACTTCCTTCCCAAAGAAGGCACTTGCCCTTTGGGCCAGTTCCCTGTGGTATGCAGAGTTACAGTCAGAGTCTTTTCCCTCCTTTGTTTGTTAGTCTTACTTACATTCATGCAGAAAACTGTCTGTGACTGCTATCCCAGAATTGTTCACCTAAGAGGGAGAAGCAATACCTGGCAGCTTTATGGTGGCCCTTCCTCAAGACCCCCATTCTTTATCGTAAAGACTTCAAATTTCCCAAGTCCCACAATTGCCTAACAGCCTTCCTGTCCTGTGACAGCTCTTGACTAAAGACTATTGTGAGCTGGGATGCTGCTTCCTAAATGGCGCTTCATAGCCCCCTTTGGAAATGTGTAGCTGTCACAGTTGTGAGAAATATGGTAACAAAAACAGTTTTTCAACTTGCAACAACCAAATACTAACCAAAGCCAAGCGCATGCTGAGCCTGCTTGCCCACATCATATTGCATGACTTCACCGTTGCCTTGGTCCTGGGCACACGAGCTCTGTGGTGTCACACTATACAACCGGAAATGCCTCATCTCAGACTCATGCTATGAATGGCATGTTTTTATTGTAATGCAACTTTTCTTTTCTTACAAAAACATACTGGTTTAATTATAGAAACAATGGTTCAAAATGTTCCTACGGTCCCTCCTCAGCCTGCATGCATCCTTTAAGCTTCTTTTTGAATTGCATTGTGTCAGAGTGTTTGATTTTGAAAATTGTTTCTAACTTGATTTCCATAAAATATTAATAGTTTTTGTTTAGGATTAGGGCAAAAAGTTCTCACAATTTGACAACGGCCTGAAACATACCTATGTCATACATAATTATGTGATGCAGCACTTTCAGGATTTGATTATAAAATCAGAATATTCAGCAACCTTAAAAGGTGTTGATGATGCTGAGTCCTGTAGCATCAAATATTTAACCGATATTTAACTCTTGGTGTAATAATAAACATGCATGTTCTGTTCATTTATATCCAAAATCATCTTAAGGAATGGCAAAATTATATGAATGCCAAGGAATTATTTTAAGATGAATTTCTTGGTTATTTATTGTCAGAACATATTTGATTGGTATACTTATTTTATATGTCTGGGTACCCAAGGTAAAAATTTCTCAGTAGAGAGAATAGGAGAACAGGTGTGAGAGACATGAAAGAAAAGGACGGATGCTGTGCAGTTAACCCTTTAAGAGACGTGGGGACTGGGGGATGAAGGAGATAAGATGGGAGAGGACAGATCAGCCCAAACTACAGCTAAATGAGAAAGCTCTATAGAAACCCACTAGTTAGCACAATAATTTCAAAATATATTTCAAAAGGAGTTAAATGGAGGTAGATGATGCTGTTTCTAAAAAGCATCCATTATTGCACAAAATTGTGCTTCCAGGCATGGGGTACCTTGCCAATGACCAGCTTTGGCATCCATGTGGTGGGTAAACTGAGGCAGGTAGCCATTGGGGGTTAGCACTTAGAGCCTCTGACAGGGTGGATACAGATACCTACATGCATACATACATACAGAACTACAGACAGATATATACACATTCATACATAATACATAGAATGGTTAGAGTCAAGCTCCAGCAAGCAGCCTCCAAGCATTTCACACATACATAGAGAATTATAGGCAATTGGTGGATGGAGAAATCTCCCACACACACCCAGACAAGCTTTACACATATACATACATACACACAATTGATGGTAGAAGGAACAGTGCTCCAGCCCAGCACACACAAGCCTTAAC
>JADRCH010000316.1:1016979-1043477 GCA_019843965.1 Rhynchomys soricoides | reverse complement strand
AACGTGTTTTCCAATACCTTTACAAGAAATAACATTACACAGTACAGGTAAAGAAAACAAATTATTCCCCAAAACCTATGTACATTCATAAGTAAGCAACTTGTTGTAGATTAACAAACTGTAAGCAAGCAATATAGTTTTCTCATCCAGTTCCTCTCACTGGCAGGCAGCAATTTGCAATCACAAAGAAAGGAGTAATTATTTTATTATTTATCATTAAAAGAAATCTTGTAAGAACCTTTTAAAAAAAAATCACAAGTCTAAATTTTTATATAAAATCAGTCATATCTACCTTAAATCCAGAATGCATATATATTCATCAATTATTAATAAAATCATATCAGGAAGCTGAAGGCAAAAAAAAAAAAAATGGGTGTAAGAAACCAATCATCACGGGTTCAGCCTCAATGAGAGTCACGTCAGCCAGTGCTGCCACTGTTCTTGTTCCCTGACCATAAACAGTCCCTAGCTTAACTAATAAGAGTGTGCCTTTCTGAACTTCAGATTGTTTCCTAATATTTTCTAGATCAGAGCCAGTAGTAAAATCATCTCAGCCTAGCTTCACTAACAACTTTATTTTTCCAAATGTATTCTAAGGGTGGCGGTCACTGTTGACAACCTACATCTCTTAAGTTTTTTCCTAGGGTGGTGACTGAATCATTAATCGGCTCCAGCAGCAATGCCTGCAAGAGATCAAGCATTATTATTGTGAGTGCCAGAGATTCTGCCCAGTGAGGGGCTGGAAGCTCCCCTTAAAGTTTTCATGCAGTTCTTGGATTAAGAGGGAAGTGAGGGCAGCAAGCAGAGCAGAACCCCACAACAGCATAAAGTCCTCAGGACACATAGTCCTTGGGGCTGTGCCACAGTGAGACTCACCCGTGGCTGTGGCAACCAGTGAGCTAAATTCCATGGACTCTAAAACCATTTGTTGTTCCTCCTGCATGGCCCCAGGTAGTACATCCCTATAAATTATTGGTTAAAGAAGTCTCTGAGATGTCCAAAATAACACAGGTTGTTACCATTTCTCTTGGTTGCCCACCATAGCTAGATGTAAATACCTTGTTGCAGAAAACACCACATATTTTAGTCACAGGGTATAGAGAAATCAATCTCAAACCACGTAGGAAACATCCTCCCTGTTTGCTAGCTTTCATTGTCCTGAAAGGTATTATGGAGGCTTAGGAGAAGGGAAACATAAGTGGTCTGTCGCACTCTGCACTGGACCCTGAACTGTACAATACTCACTGACCTGCTGTGTAAGATGTGCCCACATGGCATGGCTCCTATGAGGCGACCAGCTGCTCTCTGTTTGCATCTGAAGCTTGCTCTATAGAAGGGAACTCATGCCCGATACAGTTAACTTAGTCAGATACCAGTGGACATCATGTCAACTCGCCTTCTAAACACCAATGTGTATAACCACAGATCTGGGCTGCTTTCAACCTTGGTCAAAGAAGGTTCATTTTGCAGGGGGCAGAGGTTAATACAGATACTCAGTAACAGATTAGTTCGGAGAATGAATGGCTTTGGGAACTTAACTGTAATGGGTCATCATTACCAATAGCACCTCTTGCTCCCCAAAGCTCGGAAGCAACCCAACAGAGGAGGCAGAAAGAATTTAAGAGCCAGGGGACGAAGAAGAGGGCCCTGAAATGCTGTCTTCTGAACATCGCGTGGCTGTTGTGTTCATAAACTCACAATGGCTGTGGTAACCTGCACACAACCTATAGGAATCAAACCAGATAACGTTCCAGCATGGATGGAGGGGGGCTCATGAGGAGCTACTGAAGGCTGAGGAGCTATCAGACGTGCATGGCTGCTGGGCATGAGACAATTGTTCTTCTCTGAAGGTATAGTCACTAGTGGGTTGCCCATGCTTTAGTAGATGACCCCATACCTATGCACGCATAGACATCACAACTGTGCCCAGTTGTGTGTGTGTGTGTAGAAAGACAGAGAGAGTATATGTGTGCATGTTATGTGTATATGTATATGCATAAATATGTATACATATATAATATATGTATACACACATATATACACATGGGCATTTATATATATACAAATATATGTATATAGACACATATGGACATGAATGGGGAGGGGAACATGGCAGGATACAGGTACAGTTGGAGGAAGATATATGGCTATGATTATAATCTGTTCTATACATATATAAAATTATCAAAGAATTAATAAATTCAAAACAAAAACAAAAAAGCTTTTCAGGAGAAAGGGGTTACAAGTGGAAAAAAATTAAGAGGCCCTGGGCTAGTAGACGGCGGACTTCTACTATCCATTTGCCTGGCACTCATTCACATATTTGGTTTCCTCATGTTCCCAATTTCTGTCTTAGCTACTTTTCTGCTGCTGTAATAAAACACATGGCCAAGGCAGCTTATAAAGGAAAGCATTTGACTTGGCATGTGGTTTCAGAGAGCTAGAGTCCGTACTGATGGACCAAAGGAACAGCCAAGAGCTCACATCTTGATTTTCAAGCTAGAGGCTGAGAGAGGCACACTAAGACAGCCTTTAAAAACCTCAACACCCCCCCCCCAAAAAAAATCTCAGCACTTGGGAGGCAGAGGCAGGAGAATTTCTGAGTTTGAGATCAGCCTGGTCTACAGAGTGAGTTTCCAGGACAGCCAGGGCTACACAGAGAAACCCTGTCTCAAAAAACAAAAAAAAAAAAACCCTCAAAGCCCAACCCAATGACACCTCCTCCAATGGTACCACACCTCCTGATCCTTCCCAAGCAATTCCATCAAATGCAGGGCAGGTATTCGAATACATGAGCCTATGGGGCCATTCTCATTCAAACTCCACACTCCAGCACCACTGCTGCTCTGCCAAGCCACTTAGCAGCTCCCCTCCAACATGGCTGGCCCAGCTCCTCACTGGCCTGCTCAGCTCCCAACTATTCTCTGATCCTCCGGGCTTCTGTAAGTGACCTCTGTCTAGGTCTTATCCGATATAACTGTCCTGCTTAGAACTGTACGGAAGCCCTGAGATCTTCTCTCCTCTTCCCCTACCCTGTCTTTCTTCGGTCTCCCCTCCATCATATCCTGCTCAGCAGGCTCAGGTCTCCTGGAAGGTCCAGGCAGATTGGTTCCCCGTGTTTTCAGAGGGCGCATGGCATAGTAACACCTTTCTCTAGATATCTCTCCTTATGGGTGATTTATGTTCCCCCCAGCCCCCTGCACTGTAAGCTAAAGCATTGTCAGTACCTCAGAAGGCAACTATATCGGGAGGGGAAGTTGCAATACGGTCAGAAGAATGAGCCCGGGTGCAATATGACTTGTCTTTGGAAAAGGAGGAAGTTTGGGCACAGACACCGAGAGAGGATGCCATGCGGACATGAAGATGAAAGAACACCATCAACTTTGGACTTCCCACACGATATAAAAATTGCATTGCTTACTCCACCTAGTCCAGGGTGTTTTGTTTCAACAGCTCTACAAACAAACGTATCTCCATCACTTGCCTTAATTATATGCTCTGGCCCACTTAGGCCAGCGGTCACTAGTAAAAAGAGGCATTGATTTGACGCAAAGAAATTACAGTAGAATCGTCCTTGGAACATCCAGATGGCTAACGCAGGACATATCCCCCCAGGAACTACAAAGCAAACTGAAATAGGTAGAAGAGTGATACCTGGTAATAGGAGCAGAAGCACAGGAGGCTGCGGCTCAGTGCAGAGCTCGCTGGAGGGAGAGGGGCTGGAGGAGAGGGGGGAGGGGGGCGGGGCTGCCGTTCAGAGCAGAGAGTGTACCAAGCCCTGGGTTTCCCAGCACTACTCCTCTCTAGAAAAGAGCTGCAGGCTAGGGAGTGCCTAGAGATGCAGATCACTCAGGGAAGACTGCGACTTGGCAGGGCACATTTGGACAGGATGCAGTGGTGGCCCAATAAGCGTGTGATGTCAGCTGATACTTTATTGCGCTGCCTGGGTGTCTCTCATGCTGCAGCCAACACAGGCTGAAGCAGAGCAGCGGTGTTCCCTCACATTTAAGAGGTATTAAAAAGTTTCCTTTTTAATTCTGGCTCCATCAAGAGACAGCACACTTGGAGTAGAGACAGGATCTCACCATTCCCTAAGCTCACTTTCCTGAAGCCAACAAAAACCAACAGAGCCAGGAGAGTGTGAACCACAGCTGAATCTACTGATGCAAATCTGACTTCCTGCTGTCCCTTCAGTAAACACTGCTGTGAGTCCCTACTTCTGACCCAAACTGTAAACAACACCATTTCTCTGTTTTATATCTTTAACATTGATATCTCTAAATGTACCTGAATGACTGGGCCCAGGACTAGCCCTTCTGGGGCAGGAACTTAAGTAAAAGTAGTTTTCAAACGTGAAGAGACAACACAACCACAGGGTTTCCTGATTCACCGACCCTGAACAGAAGGAGGAAATGGAAGTCGGTACTCTCAGATTTATTTATCTATAAATATGAGATGTAGTAAGCATATCTTATCTATATTGACGTGTAATTTAATATATGTGTTTGTTTCTGTTTTGAGTAGTTGGAAGTTTTGGCTCCCTGGGGCCTTGTTTTTCTTCTTTGCCACGATAACCTGTTATTCAGCCACTGACTTGGTGACTTAGACTCAGCCAGTTCTGGCTGGAATGAAAATATTCAAGAATTAACTCAACCTGTTTGGAACTGGGGAAAAAGAAGATAAAAGTTGCGGGGTTTGTTTTGCTTGTTTGTTTTACTTTTAAGCCAAGTTACTTCTACACAAATTTTTTATTTTGGTTAAGTATTAAAATTCACTCATAAATCCAAGTGGTGTCAACTTGTTTCCATCTGTCACAGATATAATTTGGATGTAGCAATTTGAATATAAACTGTTAAATTTATTACTATGTTGCTTTGTCTTATGACGGAAAATTTAAACTTGGGAAAATCTCTGACAGCTGTGTGGTGGCGGTGGTGGTGCATGCCTTTAATCCCAGCATTTGGGAGGCAGAGGCAGGTGCATCTCTGTGAGTTCAAGGCCAGCCCTCTCTGCAGAGTTCCAGGACAGCCAGGGCTAGACAGAGAAACCCCATCTCAAAACAAAAAAAACAAAACAAAATCTCTTGACAATTTAAATTTGTTGGTAAATAAGATAGAGATATCTCAGCACCTGTCAAAAGTGAACTAGATAAATATAAAATATGATATTCATATATATAACAGAAATAAAACCTCCAAATCATATATATAAACATTTTGTGACATAATGTGAAGAAATGATTCTGATCTTTTTGACAGTTTGTTAACAACTATTCCAGATTCCAGAAGGGACTATGTTGCTGTAGAAATTAATCTTTATTTAGAGATCACTTTTCACCTGATATAAGCTAAAGCAACGCAGTCTAAAAATAATTAAGTCCTGTTTGTCTGTCTTTTTAAATGCCCTAACTTTAATAATTAAGGGCAACACATTTCCACTTAAATTGCAAAATAGCTATCACCTATTTTAGGTAGCAGTTGTTTTTTGTTTTTTGTTTTTTTTTTTAAAAAATGTCTTCCTGTTTTCAAGTAAAGGTCCATTAGTAAAGACTACTTTAAACTATTCTGAGTTAATAACTGAACTTGGCTGGCTCCTTAATGAAGTGGGTTCATTTGTATGCCCTGATGGCAGTAGTCAATAGAGCCCAAAGAGACTTGCCCCAAAGGGCTCATTTCTTGGCAGTAGGCTGGTGGCTGTTGTTTTCCTCAGTAGTCCTTGATTAGATTAGATTCTTAAAGACATAGTCTCTAAAGCAATTATCTTGATAATGCACAGAAACCTTGCAAATTTCAAAAATAAAAATCTTGAGCTTTTCACACCCCCACAGATGTTATGTTTTTAAATGAATGTGCCATGTTTGCATCGATAATGGCATCCACAGTTGTATGCAGCACAACTGTAAATATAAGTAAATATTAACCAGTTGATAAATATTGGAAGTCTACAAGTGAAACTATATGCTAACTGTAAGCATACAGTAAATTATAAAAGCTTGTACTTAACTGTTATTTATGACCATATGTGTATGGATGTGTAGTACATGTAAGAGTGAATGCAGATGCCTGCAGCATCCAGAAGAGGGTGTTGGATTTCTTGGAGCTGAAGTTACAGGCAGTGATGAGCTGCCCAGCCTGGGTGCTAGAAATCAAACTCAGATCCTTTGCAAGAGCAGTATGTGTTCAACCTCTGAGCCATTTCTCCAGCCCATTATCAGAATTCTTAAACTCAAGAAATATAGTTTTGTTTGGTCTTCCTTTATCTTTTATCAAAGACTAAATGAAAAGATTTATGCTTGCAAGTTAATAACTTGATACAAGGTAGAGTCATCTGGGAAGAGGGAACCTCAGCTGGAAGAAGAAGAAAAAAAATCCTCACTAGACTGGCCTATACACTTTTAAATTAGGTGGTTGGTGTAGGAGGGCCCAGCTCATTGTGAATGTTTCCATCCCTGAGCTGGTGGTCCTGGTTCTATAAGAAAGCAGGTTGAGCAAGCAGTGATGAACAGGCCAATAAGCAGCACCCCTCCATGGCTTCTACGTCAGCTCCTGCTTCCAGGTTCCTGCTCTGCTTCCCTGAATGATGAATTACAAGCTAAAAGATGAAATAAACTTCCTTCCCCAGTTGCTTTTGTCTATGGTGTTTTTATCACTGCAGTATAAACATTAAGTAAGATAAAATTTTTATGTAATTAACCAGAAAGTTATTTTTATGATATTTCAGGTAATATTTTTTAAAACAAGAATCAAATTGTTTATTTCTAGTATAACAAACTTTTATTAAAATGTTGGTCCACTCATAGTACAGCTTCCAAAAGAACAACTTTTTATTGACCAAGATATTTTATGAAGTTTGTTTGCTTGTTGTTTGTTTTGCTTTAGGAGATGTTTATTTAAGCATATATTTGCTTTAAGATCTTTGCAGTGGGGGAGAAAAGATCTTTACAGTGGCATCTGGCTTACAGTGATAGTTAAATGATCTGCTCTTATTTAATAATCATATTTGATATCCCAATGATTCAAATTTTATAACCTTTTAAAATACCAAGAGTCCTAATACATGTTGTCTAGTGTGAATGTCCTTTTTATATGCTAGCAAAAGAAATCCAATCAGGCTGCTAAGTCGCTGGGCTCTGTATCTACTCTAGGGTCTTTTTAAATAACGTGAGCCACTCCTGTAGTCAATACAGGGCAATATTGTTCTATTCATCCCCATTTCAAAACAAATTTAGAATAAAAGAGCTTAATACAAGATACATTAATAAAACTATATGAAAGAGGTTCTTGACTGTGCTGTTTGCAAACACGTGAGAACTAAGTCATGGCAGAAAGTACATTTATAGATACTGTGTGTTCTAAATTGATAAAGCAATAATGCTTCTGATACAAATTGAAAATCTTCACAGTTCTCCACTATTCAGCTAAGTGCTGTGATATCTATGGAAAATGCCCTCAACAGGCTCACGTCCAACTCTTGGCTCCTTTTAGGTGGCTCTATTCAGGAGGTGGTGGGAGTTTCAGGAAGCAGTCCAGGCTGGGCGAATTAGGTCTCTGAAGCGAGCTTTTTAGAGCCTCTGATCTCACCACAGGTCTAGAATCAAACACAGCCAGAAGCTGTGGGATGAATCCTCTAAATACACCAAATAAATAAATAAATGAATAAATAAATAAATAAATAAATAAATCCTCCCTCCTTTCAAAATGTTCTGTCGTGTGATTTGTCATAGTGACCTACAGCCTAACAACACACTAGTCAAGCAAGTGACCTACACCTTCCCAGCCTGGAAACAGGGGTCTTATGCGACATTGCCAGCATCCTACCACTAGATGGTGATAGAGGATAGCTTTTGATGTCGGCTCCCCTTAAGTTGGATACCGGTTTTTCATGTCTTTCTCTGTTTACATATGTTTTCCATGTGCTTGCAGAATCTACACAAAATTAGCAGTAGATGGTCAACTACATGAAACAACATGCCAAATCCCACATTAAGTAATGGACAAGAAAAGGGGTTTAGTAATGGCTACTCTAGAAATAGGAATTTTTTTTTAATTATCTTTTTCATTCCCAATTATATACAGGAAATATTTTGCCAAGGACAGAGAAACCTCTCTGGGACCCTTTTTCATGGCACTTGAAAACTGGAACAAGAACCCAAAAGGCTGGATTTGTGAATTTTAAGACTTAGATGCTAGCTCGAGTCACTGGAACCCACAGATGAATCTCTATTTTCTGGCTTTTGTTCACTCTTTCTTAGATTGCAACATTGTTATGAGGAAGGGGGAGGCCAACTGACAGTGGCTCTCTAATTTTTGTCAAATCTGTAAATAAATCCATTTATGCTATAATTTACAGTGTTTTACAGAGGTCAGAAGACATAGGATTCCCCTGGAACTGGAGTTACAGATGGTTATGAACCTCCATAATGGTACTGGGGACTGAATTTAAGCTCTCTGCAAGAGTTACAAGTGCTATTAACCACTGAACCAGTTCCCTGGTCCCTGTGGGGTTGGTTGGTTGGTTTTTGAGACACAGTTCCACATAGCTCCAGGTTGGAGTTGAATTTTCTGTTTAGCCAAGGCTGGACATGAACCCCTGATCTTCAGTCTTTAGGTCCCAGGTCCTGAAAGTTACAAGCATACACCACCACATCTAGCATAATATATGGTTTTATTTTTTAAAAATAGGATTTCAGCCATGTGTGATAGTACACACTAATCCCAGCACTCGTAAGGCAGACACAGGTGGATCTCCATGAATTCTAGGCCAACCTAGCCTGCATAGCAAGTTACAGAGCAGCCAGGGCTAGAGAGGTCCTGTTTCCAACAACAATGGCAACATTTAAAAATAAATAAGAATAAGAGCTCATGTATACCAGGCTAGCCTATGCAACCAAGGATGACTTTGAACTTCTGATCTTCCTGCCTTTACCTCCCCAGGCAGATTCCAAGTGTGACTGTCACACCCAGTTATGCAGTGGTGACATGACTTTGTGTAAACCGAGCTATGTTCTTCTATTTTCAACTGATGTGGGAAAGAAAGCCGGGAGCTCTGGGAAGAAAGGCAAATGAGGAACATTCTCGGAGACTCAGAAGCCCCTTCCTCTAGGGCTAGCCCTCCAAAATCCTCTGTTGACAAGACTCAACACTGTGCCCTATGACAAGGAGACATTCACAGGGTAAGGCTCCAGCATAACCCAGAACTTCAAAGATGGAGAATCTGGAGCTGAGATAACACCTGGGCAACTGGTTCCAAGCTGAGCAGTGGATACATGCTTGACATGGCTCTGAAAAAAATGCTTTTTAACTTTTTCTGAGGAAGAGAAAAAGAAGCATTCAGGACTTAGATGAAAACCGTCCATCACCGGCTGGATAGGGACATCTGCTAGAACATTCCCTGGCTTTCTCAGCAATGCTTTAGTTCCCACTATCAGGATGTCCGAGGAATCCTTGCTAGATTATTAACAAAGCTTGCTAGAATGTTCTCAGGTCCCTCACAGCCCCTAAGAAAGACAAGGTTGACTAGAATAAGGGGTGAGACAGGCATAAGTCATAGATGGGATGAAGGTCTGATGTTACCCTTTCCTGACCCGAGGGCAAAGGACGGGGCCAACCTGGGCTACTCGCTCACGACCATAGACTCTTGCTGCCAGCTGAGCCTGAGACAGGAACTCTGACTTCCAGTCTGTAGAGTTGAGAAAGCACCACCAGTTACACAGGCCAAGACAGGTCAGTGGTTGGTAAGAAGGGCACATAGTCTGAGATTTCTGTGGAGTCTCCCAGAAGGAAGTGAAGGTTCCCACGATGGATGAGTTATTACTAGATTATGAAGAAAGCCAAGAAGGCTACATCTGAAAGTGTCTGTATTAGTCAGGGTTCTCTAGAGTCACAGAACTTATGGGTAGTCTCTAGATAGTAAGGGAATTTGTTAATGACTTACAGTCTGTAGTCAAATTCCCCAACAATGTTCAACAGTAGCTGTGAATGAAAACCCGAGGATCTAGCAGTCGCTCAGTCCCATAAGGCTCGCAGGCGAAGAAGATTGAATCTTCCTCTTTCCAATGTGCTTATGTAGATCTCCAGCAGCAGGTGTGGCCCAGATCAGAAGTGTGCGTACCACCACACCTGAAACTCGTGTCTTCCAGACTCACGATCTAGATCACAGGTGAGCCTTCTAATTCTGGATTGTAATTCCCTCCAGATATAGTCAAGTTGACAATCAGAAATAGCCACTACAGTGTCTTTCACTTTCATGAGCAGTGTGTGTGTACCTCAGCTTTACCAGACCACCTGGCTGTTTGCCCTTAATTCCATAAGGTCATGACCTTATGGGCATGACACCTTATACCTTAACAAGCTCAGGGCTACAAGGCTGTTTATTCACCTGCCTTCCCGTGAGATACCTACACTCTGGTCTTCAGTCCTTTGCCTAGGCCATCATGGTACTTCCTAATATTCTGTGCTGACTGTGGCCTAAAAAGGAGGAATGAAAGGAGGGAGGGAAGTTCCAGACCAATGGGAAACACTGTTTTTAAAAAGGTGAAAGAGGCCTAAGGACCAGCACCCAAGGTCATCGACTCACCTCACATGGGCACACCGTGTGTAGACTGAAACCTGCCCCCTCCCCCACATTCATTCTAAACTGTGCACCAGCCCTAAGAGGATTTTCCATGAGGACATAATAGAAACCACCAACCCTGACTGGGCCAAGGCATGATGGTCCTGATCTGATGCTCCAGACGTGCCAGGTCGCTTTTGACCTAACCACTTTGACAGAGGTTGATTCCATTAGAACCCATATGGTCCTTTTCAGCCACAATGGGTTTTTTGGCTAGACCTGCTGATTAGGAAGTTGACTGGTGCACCTTCAAAACCTGAGCTTGGAGCAACAACTGCAGTGAATGAGAGAGGGACCTGATGAGGACACCACATGGCAGTCCCCCAGGAGCTTCCGTTCAGTGATTTCATGTCTCTGGAGACGCCTGTCAGTTAAGAGCAAAAACTAACTCTAGGAGATTTCCATTCTCTCTCCCTTCTGTTGTACTTATGATAGTTCCTGGCACATGTGGAGAAATTCTCATGCACTAGGCTTGCTTTGAGAAGTCCTCCTAGGACTCCAGTTCTATCTGAGAGATCAGGCATTACCCTACCATGACTTGGTTCACATTTATGCCTAAGATTTATGTGTCTTTCCTCCCTAGACAGCCCAAACTGCATCTTTGTTGGCTACTCGTTGATTTAACTTCTGAGAACACCCATATCAATTACCTACCATCCTGTCTCTATGGCTTATACTAATTGTGACCACCTTTGTTGGGAACCGACCCCTGTCTCAGGGAGGTTCTTCCTGCCTAGCCTGTTTACTATTACCTCGCAGTTTGGTCCAGAGCACGGTAAACAATGAGTCATCTCCGGCATTGAGTTCAGCCTTGTCTTAGGATTTGTTTACTTCCCCCTTGGTGGTTTCCCACCCTGGGGGGGGTGGGGGGGTGGGGGGGAGAGTATTTAAGGCCAAAGGAATAAACAAGCTTCAGCCTTCTGCTTGGACAAATGACCCATCTGTGTCTCTTGTCTGTGTCTTTTGTGCCAATCCCCCAGGCCTACGCTCAGTTCTAGGTAGGTTGACAGCTCCGGCACTGTCACACCCTGTGTCTGATAAGGAGTACCAACGAACCTTATTGCCAAACCACACCAGAATTAAGTTATTTTTCATGAGACCAGAAGCCCTAGTTCCATTATACAGCTCATCAATGGGCCCTGTGCCTTGGCTCATCCCCAACATGGGCTTCAAAGCTTTTGTGTACAACAGTTGCTTTAGGATGGTTTTCATGTTGACAATTATAGCAGCACGACATGAGACTTTCAGAATGATCCTCCCCCCACCCCCCAGAGGAATCCACTGAATGGAAGCCCGGCACCGCATGAACCCATTAGGATACATGGAGGTGTCTGGAGATGTTGAGGGATGCTGAGGGGGTTGGAAAAGCTGCAGTCATTTCACTTCACCATCCTATTTGGCACAGCCATATCTAATGGGAAAGGTGAAAAGTCATGAAGCCAGAACCGCTGCTTGACAAAGATCCAGCAACGCTGAGCCAAATGATGTGATCACTGTGGAGTGGTCTTCCACCTTTGGTTTTGATCTCCACCTCTTGAATGCTTGGTAGGCTTTTAATATTTGTACAACTTAGGATATCGGATTGATGGATTTCTTTTTTTTTTTTTTTTTTTTTTGGTTTTTCAAGACAGGGTTTCTTGTATAGCTCTGGCTGTCCTGGAACTCACTCTGTAGACCAGGCTGGCCTCAAACTCAGAAACCCGCCTGCCTCTGCCTCCCGAGTGCTGGGATTAAAGGCGTGTGCCACCACTGCCCGGCGGAAATTTTCTTATGAATCATTTATGCCTTCTCCCAGGAAAGCCCTGAGCATACGACTCCTTCCACTTTTAGGGGAGATATCCTTAACTGGCCCTACTAGAAGGTTTAATTACTCTCTGGAGGTTGTAACTCAAAATAAAGATGCCAGATATCTCCTTAGGAGGCTCTTACTCCAAGATTCTCTTAGAACATCTGAACCTGAACATAGGAACAAGATAATCAGAACAAAGAAAAAGGTAAACAAGATTCTGCAGGCTCCAGGAGTTGGTGCAGATCAGATCAAAAGCCTTACGATATACTCTGACCATTAAGAGTTAATGATGAACTGCTTGGGACATGGCAATGTGCCCAGGCTGGCTTGGAGATTTTCTTTCTGTGTAGTGCCCTTGAAACCACAAAATTGTTAAATATTGGGTTATGGGGTTGACAAAGGAAAGTGATTGTAAAAGACAACTGTGTCCTGTCGCTGTTTATCAGTGGTGACCAAACTTACAACCAAGAGGAAGGTAAAACACATCTCCAGGGACAAAGATGATATGATGCATGTTTTGGGAACAACATGACTCTAACTCTGCCTTCTGAGCTCTGTATAAATAAAGAAGCATTCTGGCTGCCAGTCAGTGAGGGTGATGCAAGATGTCTGACTCACTGCCCACCCCTGATCTCCTCTGTGGACCTGGCCATTACTAGGGCTGGCCCCAAGCACCTATTCCCTTGAACCTTTGCAGGGAGGTGCAGTCTGACTGTGAGTTGCTGTGACAGGCAGAACAGCTGCCGTGGAATGATGGCTGCTAGTCGGCTGGCTGTAAGGTGATTATCCTGGAAAACACAGGTGGGCCCAGTATAATCACAGCCTTTTAAACAGAGCAGATGGAAGTGAGAGGCCAAATCTTTTAAGTTCAGACTTCGGTTTAGAGAACCTGACTGAAGTTTGAACTCAGGTAAACTAATAGCATTGGTACCTAGCATTGCCCTCCAACAAAACCCGAGCCTAGCTCCAGTCTCTAGGCTAATCCCCAACAAGACCAGTGCCTCCAGGTTATTGCCCCAACAAACCTGCACACCCAGGTTACAAGCCCATCCCCTGCCTAATGACCACCAATGCAGAGGGGAGCAGAAATTAAGTTTATGATATGACTCCCAGCACCAGCCAATTATGATAAGGCCACAATAGCTTTCCAATTAGATGCTTGCACACTTACCTCCTGCTTGCTGCTTACTGTAAAGCCTTGCCCCATAGATATTTGGGGCTCCCCCACCACCAAAACTGTCCTGTGTGATGGTGGTGCATTGGAGGGGCCCAAGCTAGCTCAAATAGAATAAAGACCCTGCTGTGAGTTGCATCAGATCAGCCCCTGTCTGGTTTTTTAGGGGATCACTACCCTTCCCTGGCACTACAGAAGGAGAGTGAGAACCGGTGTGTTATCACTGCAAGATCCATTCAGACCTACTGTTGAGCTCAGCTTTTAAATCAATGTCACACCCAGACTTTAGGATTCACATATCAGATTCCAAATCCCAGGTGCTTTTTCCCATGAAAATAAATTTCATCTTAGGAAGTTTTAATGAGTTACTGACAGGTGTTTAATAGTCAGCTCTACTCCCCCCCCAAAAAAAATAGAAACAAAACAAACAAAAAACCCCTGCTGATTTGCTAGTTTCGAACTTGTGAATGTTCTCACTGTGGCTCATTTCAAGCTTTACTAAATAGATATATATAAAACCTACAATTAAATTATAAGGTTCTTAGTTTATTTGTTTGTTTATTTGGACAAAGCCTTTGCCTTTTGGTCATTTCTTTAACCAGTAAAAAAAAAAGTCTGTTTAGAGAGTGATACCTACTTAGAATATTCTTGCTAAATTACATAATGATTGTAAAACTTGTTTCAATGAACAAATTTATCTGTTTATAAATTTGGTCTATCACATAAACAAACATCACAATATTGTAAAAGGCTTAAATATAATAATTAAAATTCAAAATTAGTTACAAAGTCTTACTGGGAGATGGGGGAGGGGCAGATTTCATGAACTAAAAGTAAAAATAACAAAACATCACATCAAAGACTCCTTTCTGATTAAAAGATCGGGACTGTACCCAGGTTCTTATACCTCAGTCTAGGAGGCAGAGAACTCTCTCACATCATCTGAGAGCAAGTTTGTGTAAACCTCGAAAATGCTAATGAGACTCATCTTCTATGTCCCTGACAAGTGAGAACCCTGGGTAACTAAACAATCTCTCACCTTTTGGGTTTCTTAAATACTTTTGTACTTAGATTATAAAAATTATTTATTTACCAGATGGGTGTGGTGGCACACACCTTTAATCCCAGCACTTGGTGGGCAGAAACAGGTGGATCTCTGTAAGTTTGAGGCCAGTCTGGTCTACGTAGTGAGTTCCAGGACAGCCAGGGTTACATAGTGAAACCGTATCTCAAAAAAAAAAAAAAAAAAAAAACAAATTATGATATATAACATTCTACCTGGTATATTTCTAAATAAGACTAGGCTTTAATAAAATTACAAATGAAAATATTATTCCCTTTACTTGATCATGTCTTTCTGCTATGACTGTTTGCTTACCCCAAGCCCCACCTTATTCAAAAACAGTGTTTAAAGACTCAAGATTTTTCATTGGCTTTATAAATATACATATTACTCATAATTCAATTTAATTTAACTAAGGCAAAAACATCTGTTTTTAAAATTAACTTTAGCTCAAGCTAAAGATATTGAAAGATTTGGGTTAACTCTTATTATCCAAATTATAAAAAGACATCGATCTATAACAGCAACCTTATGATGTTTTATGGCTTAAGTACTGGTGTGTCTTGGTTTAATTAGTAGAATGTCTCCTAATACAATTAGCTTGGATTTTTAAAAATTAATTAATATTCTTTTTTTTTTTTTTTTTAAAAAGGTGGATTGGTCAATGCTATGGGGATTCATTCCAAAGTCCCATAAGTAAGATAGTTAATTAAAATAAAAATAAACATAAAGGAAACATATAAATCAGTCTATTTTTAGAACATGTACATTTTGATTATTTTAGATACATGTATCCTTCATCTGTTACCTTCACTCCATCCGAAAAACTGTATTCTTGATTACTTAATTTTAGATATAGTAACTGTTGTCACTTCTGTTATGTCAGATCCGGAGTGTAAAAGATTTCAGATTCTAATCATGTTGGTTATGGATGTTATAATCCAGGGCTTTCTTTCTTAATGTCCTTCACCAGGTATTCCTCTCACCGGAAGATACCGCCCTGCTCTCTATTAAGCCTCATCTATGTCAGATCATAGGAAAAAATGTTCCTAGAGGGACCTTGTAATATTTAATAAATAATATATGGCCCCTGCACACACAAGACATGATGCTTGCTTAGCAGAGGACCTGTAAACAAACACTCCTGAGAAGAAGCTGTGTCTTCAGAGGCTGACTAATTCGAACTACAGTTCTGTGGAGGGAGTCAATACAGCAGATCCAAAGACGTTATCTTGAGCTAGTTCCAGCTGGCCCTGGCCTCGAACAGCCATTTCTTGCCTTTGAAGGGGGCTCCTCTATTGTCCCTTTTATCTCTCAAATAAATGACAGGGAGACCTTGTTTGTCTATTAAAAAGCTCCTTGCACTATAACTGGACAGATATCCATCTATTCTAACCCTCTATGGCTGCCTACTTCCCAGTCTGTGCCCCATTACTTGAGGTCTTAGTCTTGCCCTGGCTGCCCCTGCTCCATCAGTGTCCTCATGCCAACCCCCCCTGGGGACTTACTTATGGTGAATCTCTCTCTCACTTAAGCCCCTATCTTTCTTCCTCTTTCTTCTCTCCTACCCAGCTGTAGGCTGAATCAGCTCTTCAATAACCAATCGGAGAGGAAAACAATAGGAGATGCTTGACAATGCCAACATCTGGACAGCAACCAGATCTCTGAGCACGGTAGTCAGCATCTGAACACACAGTGCCCAAAACCATCCCCACACTTGCCCACCTCCGAGTAGGAACTAATACCTTTTCACTTATAGTTTTAAAAAAATTAAACTTTTAGAATCTGTTAACATCCCACTAGCTTCCACCAATCCAAAAGCCAAGAAATTCATTAAATAACATCGTAGATCTACAGAAAAACTTCCCTTGACTCACCGTAACTGCCTCTCCAGTGTACCCACCAGTGCATTTTAAATCTGCTTTGATTTATAACTTTCTTTGTTCCATAAACAACAAAACTTATAAAAGTGCTTCCATGTTGGAACAGGGAATTTTAGGTAACCTAAATCTGTGTTCCTAGGCCATGGTCACTCAACTTTGACTCCCAATTAAACTATTATTCCACTTAACAGGGGCAGGGATACAGAGGGACACAATATTGAAGAGTCCCTAGCTGCCCACCATGACATCATTTTTCCCTTGTAGAGCTAGAACAGAGACAAATAACTTCAAAATAAGAAGAGTAAAGGCAACTGAGAATTCATTCGGAGTACTAATTATCTTTATTTTTAATAAACTGAATTGTAAGTTTATATATTTATATTTTAGCACCTCTCTTGTGAGATTCTTAAACATGTCACTTCTTAAACAGTTGGTTCTTGTGAGCTGATCCAGGCTATCTGTAGCATATGGCTGCTAGCCTACCCTCCTCATCTGTCTATCACCCTTTGTATTAGTCAGGGTTCTCTAGAGTCACAGAACTTATAGGTAGTCTCTATATAGTAAGGGAATTTGTTAATGACTTACAGTCTGTAGTCAAATTCCCCAACAATGGTCAGCAGCAGCTGTGAATGAAAACCCGAGGATCTAGCAGTCACTCAGTCCCACAAGGCTTGCAGGCGGAAAAAGTCTGAATCTTCCTCCTTCCAATGTTCTTATGTATATCTCCAGCAGCAGGTGTGGCCCAGATCAGAAGTGTGCGTACCACCACACCTGAAACTTGTGTCTTCCAGACTCAAGATCTAGATCACAGGTGAGCCTTCTAATTCTGAATTGTAATTCCCTCCAGATATAGTCAAGTTGACAACCAGAAATAGCCACTACACCCTTAGAATACCTTCTCAGCTGCCACACAGACTTGTGTGTGTGTATGTGTGTCATAAGTCTGTGTCCTGATACACAGACTTTGTAATGCTGTCAGAGGACTAGGTGTGCTGTATCTGAGCTGCCTGTGATCCGGTTCTTCATGGAGTTGATGGAGCTATGAGAAGACAGTAGGCATTTCCTTATGAACCACCATGTGGTAGGCAGCTAGTGAAAAGGTCTGTGCTGGTGCAGGTCATTTCTTCATGGGGCAGAAGCTGTCTCAGAGCAGGAGGTAAGGCTGAATTACAGGAATTTTGGGTTTCAGAGTTCTCAACCTAGCCTGCCAGTGTCCCCATTCTTTCCCTTACGATCCCACTGCTTTCTTTGTGGTGCCTTACTCAGTGCCCTAAGTTTTGTCTTGTTTTTAAAGCAGTGATGATATTGACTCTGTCATATTAGTAGGTACCTAGTGTATATAATTCAAGCACAATAGAAAGATACAATGTAATTTAGCATTCCAAGACAGAAAGATACAATGTAGTGCCAATTGTGTGGCTCAGAACAAAAAAGAATTGTCTCTGAGGTATCTTTGAAGTCTGTAATTATGGGCGTTCTGGGTTTTTTGCTCATATATATATTAGTGTCATGTATCTTTCGAAGGATTCAGTATTACTTACCAAAAACCAAACCTTTCCCCAACTGTCTATATTACTTCATACTAAAGGGAACAGGGATCAACTCTGAGTTCAGGACTGGAGAATAAAGTGGGACCCTAACTTTCAAGACTTTCCAAATACATGCAACCAATTCTAGACCAAGTCACCCAGTAAATTTTATGGTGAGTCTGGATTTTATTTTCTATACTACAGTTAGACTGGATTCATAGCTTTGTGAGCTTCAGCTAGGTTGCCTCACTTCTGTGACCCTCTGTGTTCCCCACCTGTCCAATGGATAATGACATTTATCCACCAGAAAGACAGCAGACAATGAAAGATGCTGCTGTTATCATCTAAGAGGCTGCAGAAGTTAACAGGTGCCATTTTCTTCTCAAACACATCACTTTCTAGTCGCTTTTCCTTGACGTAACGTGTGTGTGTGTGTGTGTGTGTGTGTGTGTGTGTATTCTCTGGGTGTCTCTTTATGTCTTTTATCTATGTCTCTTTCATGTCTCTGTCTCTCCTCCCTCTGGGTCTGTATGTTTCCTCTCTGTCTGTGTCTCTCTCTGTCTCTATCAATCTCTGTCTCCTGTCTCTCTGTCTCTCTATCTCTCTATGATTCTTTGTCTCCTCTCATGTCTCCACAAACACAGAAGGATGTATATATGTGTGTGTGTATGTATATATGTATATGTAATTTATTTTATGTATACAAGTAGTCTATCTGCATGTACACCTGCATGCCAGAAGAGGGCATCAGATCACATTATAGATGGTTGAGAGCCACCATGTGGTTGCTGGGAATTGAACTCAGGGCGTCTGGAAGAACAGCCAATGCACTTAACCTCTAAGCCATCTCTCCAGCCCCTTAAAGATTTGTTTATTTATTTTATGTATTATCAGTACTATATCTGCATGTACACATGTATGCCAGAAGAGGGCATCAGATCCCATTATAGATGGTTGTGAGCAACCATGTGAATGCTAAGACTTGAACCCAGGTCCTCTGAGAGAGCAATCGGAGCCATCTCTCCAGCCCCTCAGCTGCCCTCTTACCATGACTATGACTCAGCTGCTGCTTTTACTTTCTTGTCTTGTGTTGCCACATCAGCATGCTCTACTAAGACAAGGTAGGCTGGAAAGACACTCTGTAGAAGCCTTTTATTGGTCCAATGTTGCAATTGTTGGGAGACGTAGGAGGCTGTCTCCCAGTGAACTCCAAAAGTGAGCTGAGTAACCCACTTACACAGCTCGAAATGGAGTAGCAACAGGGTTGGCTCCAATCACAGACTAGTGCTTCAGGCAAATTAAAGACCCTGTTTGAACTAATCATGAGTCTTCTGGGAGGCCCCTTTGAGGAGTTCTTCTCCACCCTGATCTGGGGCAAAAAAGTTACAGAGTCACATAGAGCTCACAGAGGCTTGTGATGTTAAAGTGACTGGTATACCCTACGCAAAGAGCAATGGCTGGAGTGTAGCTTCCTCAAGGAGTCAAACAAGAGTTTAAAGGGCTGGCAGCTTCTCACACAAGGCTTCTGAAGCATGAGGAAAGAGTATGACAGCTGTCAGCCAGGGAGCAGAACCTGGTGCCTAATCATAGGAGAGATTAAAAGCTTATTGCTAACAGGGGTTTAAGAGTGTCTGGTATTCTAACTGTTGATCCCGAGATTGTCAAGAAAGAAAGGACCAAATCCACAATTGTCCAAATTAAAGTATGCTGTATTTGGGTACACCTGAGACTTGCCAGCCTTGTCTCCACCTAAATTGAGGTTTGAGAGAGCAGCACCCGCTCCTCTGGAAGTTCCTGTTACAAGAAAGATGAGGTTATTCATTGTTTAAAAAGATACAATTTAAAGAGAAGGAACAAAGGCAAGGATGGATGTGAATGGGGTCACAAGCAGTTTACATCAGACCTGAGACACAGGAACTTACTCTTTCTTAATTACAAGTGGAAACCTTATTTAGCAAGGACTTAACCCAGGGCAAACCGATTTATCTCTTAGCTAAGATTTAGCACCAACAAACAGAAACTTCTTTTTAACTATTTTAGCTGTAAACAGAACCCTTAACCTGCTAGGTATATTTTCAGTTTGGGTCTTCCATCAACCTGTGAGGTATTTGTTTCTGTTCTGGTCTTACATTACAACAACTTAAACCTTGCCCCCCTGACACAGGAGAGGTGGGTCCCTCTAATCTGCATCATCTGGTCCAAGAATGCTATATAGAATTCTAACCAGCATATGTGAGTATCTATGAAAATGCCTTAACTGCTTGTTATATATTAAAAATATCACCTTGGAAGATTACAGGGGAGTGCAGCACTTGGTTTCTGTGGAATCTGTAGGGAACTGCTGTGAGGGCAAGAGCCATAGAGTTCCTGCCTTCTCCTTGTCAGGTTTGAGGCGGTCATGAACAGCAGATGTCGCTGTCGCCTGCTGCAATTGTGCGTGCTCAACAAAAACATCCCAGGCAAAAGGAAGGTGGACATGCCACTGTTCGCCTCATCTAATAAACTTTCATCCACTTGCAAAATTTTCCACTGCAATATGTGAAGCTGCTTTGGCTTGTTGCTGGTCCTTGAGCCCCTTCTCCACCTTCCCTGTTCTGCTGTGTGCTGGTCCAGAAGATAAGGACCCAATGATTCAGAACTTAGGGACAGAGCCTGCGCAGATGAAATTCGTAATTCCCTGTGTTTGGGTTGCTTGAGTCAGCATCAATCTCCTAGTAGGGTCACTATTGGAAAGATGTGGCTTCCATGAAGTCATGGCCAGGCCTTCAAAGAACATGACTTTCTTTTCCTCCTCCTCCTCCTCTTCCTCCTTCTTCTTCGTTTTTAAAGGAAGGTTTTTTTTAAATTATTATTTATTTAATGTATATGAATATAGTGTAGCTATCTTCAGCTACACTGACACACCGGAAGAGAGCATCAGATCTCATTACAGATGGGTTGTGAGCCACCATGTGGTTGCTGGGAATTGAACTCAGGATCTCTGGAATAGCAGTCAGCACTCTCAACCGCTGAGCTATCTGTCCAGCCTAGAACATGACTTTCTAGTCTTCTCCTTTTGTTTGGACTAAGTTCCAGATTCCCTATTGGGTCTACATTTCAAGGTTGAATTTCTCTTTTTAAAAGAAGGATCTTGTGTGACAGTGAAAGAAAAGAGGGGGGTGCAGTTATTCAAATCCCCCTCCCGTTCCCACTGTCCTGAACATAGCCTTCTGGGTTAGCAAGAGTGCTTGTCCTTGTGAGGCCTGACAGATGGGAGGGAGTCACACCCTAAAGGCCATGGCTCAGATAATAAAGCCCCCCTTTTCTTTCCTCCCCCCTCAAACAAGTGTAGACAAGCATTTCCCAAGGGGAAATCTGAGAACTTTCTCAACTAGGGGAAGGATGGGTGGGACCAGAAGAGGAAATGGCACTAGTTTGGATGAGGAACAGGACCTCAAAAGTCAATATACAGGGCAGCACCTGGAGTGGGGAGGAGGAAGGGCCAGGCAGAAGGGAAGCTGGGGTCAAGGATGGCAGTCCGGCCACCTGTTTCAGATGTGGGTGGAGGCATACACAGCTACAGCAGTTTCAGTGGTGAAGCTTGGTAGCAGATCATTTGTTCTCATAAATGGGTTAGGCACATGTCATTGCCGGAGGAGGTGGCCCAGGTCAGCCCTGACGTAAGTTACTCCCATAGATAAAGTTATTCATAGAATTTTCTCAGTTTTACACATGTTCTACCTGTATCTTTCCCTTTTGAAAAATATTATGTGGTGAATGCACAGCAAAATGTGCTCTGGTTTATGTGCCTTCCTAAGTGTTTAAAAGAAAA
Source organism: Rhynchomys soricoides (assembly GCA_019843965.1). Taxonomy (NCBI): domain Eukaryota; kingdom Metazoa; phylum Chordata; class Mammalia; order Rodentia; family Muridae; genus Rhynchomys; species Rhynchomys soricoides. The sequence continues at coordinate 1,021,617 of JADRCH010000316.1, read as the reverse complement.
ATCATGTAACTAAGGAGCCCTCATATCAAGCTGGACCTGCCATTGCCACAGCCTTAGGAAGCTCTGTGAGTAAATTCAGATGTAGGTCCCTCAGAGCAGGATTGTGCCCTCATGTTTGCGTTCAGTGGCCAAGAAACCAGTAATGATCAATTAGTAGATAGTTATTATCTCTGAGACTTCCATCCTTACCTGTGTGGAAAGACAAGCCTACATAGGTAAGACGGGTGTCACCTACCTCCCTACAAAGCAGTCTTCAAGATGGAGAGCAGAGTCTTGCAAAATCTGCCTGGGAAAGCTAAGCGGGTGTCAGGATAGGTTGCTCTCTGTCTCTGAGGATCCCGTGTGAGCCTGCCAACAGTTTGCTCAACTTGCTTTCCTATAGAACCCAAGGTACAGCCCAGGGTGGTACTGTTAGCAATTCCTCTAGGCTCTGCCCAACAGTTACCTAGCAACAGCTGCCTGCCAGGTATGAGCCACGAACAAGGAGCCTGGCATATAAGAAGACTGCTCATTGCCTCTCTCTGTGTGTCTCCCTGTCTTGCTGTGTCTCTGTCTCTGTGTCTCTCCCTCTCCACCTACTCCCTCCCTCCCCTCTTCCCATGTGTCTCCAGCTGGCCTCTCTCTCTCTCTCTCTCTCTCTCTCTCTCTCTCTGTCCTTCTCTGTCCCCCTTTCTCTGCCTCTACCCATTTCCAGGTCCTCCCTCTGCTTCCTAGCTCCCTTCCCCCAATAAACTTCCTTTTTCACTAGGCCTGTCGCATGGCTGATTCCTCAAGGGGAACACCTTGGCAGGGCCCACTAAGGTGCTCCCTCCCCCATTACACCACCATTTAATAAAACACAACAGGTACCACCCACATTCTAATTCATAAGAGTAACAAAATTATGATTATGAAGTAGCAATGGATATAATTTCATGTTTGGGGATCACCACAACATGAAGAACTGTATTAAAGGGTCACAGCATTAAGAAGGTTTGAGAACCACCCCAGCCTTAGTCTTGCCTTCAGCCAGATGTTATGGGGGCATCTTCTTAATAGAAGTGAGTGCCTTTTTAATCTGTATCCAAACCAGACTGTCCAGAGGACCACCTGAGCTTCACAAAGAGGAGATGAGGTACTCATCCCTTTGTGCTCTAGTTGGCTTCGGGCACACCCTCAAGACTTAGATAAACCGCCAAGGTTATCGTATTGTGCTTCAGTAAGTACAGCAGGCATGTGATACACATGCTGACCTATTACTCTACTGCTTTGCCTCGTCCTGGCCCTGGAACTGTGGCTCTCAGGGTGAGCTGGGGAACTGTCAGAAATGTAACTCTCAGATCCCTTTTGAATCAGAACTCTGGGAACAGGGCAAAGCGACCTTCTTATTGGAGTGGTTTGTGGATGAGTCACTTCCACACTAGGACTAAGAACGAGCTGGGAAAGGACAACTCTCTAGAGGTGTAGTAGAGGTGTTAATTCTGTTCAAACATGCTGAGGATGGGAACTCCCTCAGAGCCCATCAAATTCCTCTCCAGGGTAGTTTCTACCCCTGTTTCTTTTATGCCCTTATGGTTGGGGAGAAAGTGAAGGTGTTTTGTGTCTCCTTATCCTCACATAGAATGAAAATACACAGAAGCAGGGACAGACAACTCTGGTGATTACAGCCTGTGAAATGATTTTTCTCCAAATGCCAGGTTGAACAGGGTTCACTGCGGTCTTTCTCCTCCATGGGGGGTATTGAATTGATTGACAGTTTTCCTTAGAAAAGCAAGAGCCCCGAGTCTGTCAGGAGGACCCTTTGACCTGTTTTCTTTGGTCACCAAGGATTCCCCCATGTGGTCCTGTTCCAGGAATCTTTCTTGACACCAGTGAGAGTGGAAGAACAATGCCACTGGGGGAGCAAAGCCAGGATAGCTCCCAAACCACCTTCCATCCTGGGTCTAGTTTGTATTCTTGATTTATACACTAAACCCACAAGATGGGGAAGGTAGGCAACAGGAGCTGACATGGAGGTCATCAGGTTAAGGGCAACAACCATTGTCTCAGCTATTTCACCTGATCACTTGGTTCCAGGTACCAATGAAGCAGGCAGTGCTTTAAATAAATGATTAAATAAATCAACAAATCTCTGTGTGATAACTGGTCATTTCTACTTTATTCTACTTCAGTCACTTCTGGGATAAGCTGGTGCTATTTTAGGTCTCCTCGGGGGTTTTTTAAGGTAGAAAGCTGAGATGATGTAATCGGTCTAGTGGTGAGTGACTGAACAACAGTGAGGGTCACCCCTCCTGATTCTAGTTTATCCTTCAACTTCTTTTCTTTCTCTGTCTCTCTGTCTCTCTCTCTCTGTCTCTCTCTCTCTCTTAATCTTGAGAAACTAGTAATGGAAGACTATAAAGAACCAAAAAGGGAGGACTAGCTGGTCAAGATGGAGAGGGGCCTCCTCTCAGCTGATTGCCCCTTGCCTTCCTGACTGCTCTTCTGGGTATGATGGGTCCTGTTCAGCACTTCTTGCAGAATTTCTGGTGTTTCCACAAGCAAGTAGACTTGCAGAAAGATGAGTTGTTTTCACAGCAGGACATCTCAGGACCTTCACAATAGAGGAGCCCCTGGGAAGCTCACAGGACAGTAAGCTCACTTCCAAAGAGCATGGTCAACCATACAGCTTTAGCTCTGGTTGGTGACAGCCAGCTATGTTGGGGGTGGGGAGGCTGCCTGGGAATCTAAGATCACCCCATAGACTGGACAGGGGCAAAGTTATCACTTTCCTGCTAGTTGGATGTTTCATGAGCTTAGCTATGAGACCTCTCCTAAAATGCATGTCTTAAAGGCTTCATCCCCAGAGCAGTGTTGAGAGATAGCGCTTTTAGCAAGTGATTGGATCATGAAAACTCTGACATAATCAATAGATTAATCAACTGATCTATACATAATCTGATGCTATTTGAAAAGAGAGGGTTATTTACTGGTAGCATGCCTGTAAAGGATATTCCTTGTCCCTGGTCCCTCCTCATTCTCTGCTTCCTGGCCACCATGAAGTAGCTGCCCTGTTACCCTCATGCTCCCTAAAGTGATGGTCTGCCTCAACACAGCCCAGGAACAATGGTTCTGGTGATCATGGCCTGAAACCTCTAGAACCATGAGCCTTCCTTGAGGTTGTTGTTTCCTAAGCATTGAGTCATTGTGACATGACATGATCTGTGTGATGCAGGTTGATGACTCCAGCCCTGAGGGTTTCCATCCATTTCTAGTTTCCTACTGGACTTCTCATAGGCAAGTGCAGATCTGGCATGTCATTGGAATCCATTTACATCAAACGACCCATCTATAAGCCACTGTGGGTGAGTATTTCATAATCCGACATCATCTGAGCCCATCAGAGAGGAGACGGCCAAGTCCTCACTTTCTGGAAGGCAGAGACATAGGCTAAAGTTTCTTTCCCTCCTTCTTTCCCATGCTGGAGAAAGTGACCCTAAAACCATCATGATCGAGAGTACTTGGCACAGACCCTGGGGATGCCCACAATGAACTAGAGTTGACATGCACTATGTTGGGGGCAGATCATTGGCAGCTGATCGCCGAGGTGAACTTGGTTCTATTTCTGAAAACCTACTCATGAACCATTTCTGGTGAGATGGGACCAATAGGGATAATAAGCTCAGAGATGTTCCCTGGTTTAAAACCACCATGGAGGTGAGAGGCCAGATCTTCGGTTCAGACTCCATCCTAGAGAACCTGACCAAAGGTTGAACTCAAGTTAACTAACAAGCCAACACCTAGCACCAGTTTCCAGGTTACTCCCCCCAAAACCCTGCATCTAGTACCCAGGTTATCCACCAACAAAACCTGCATCTACCACCAGTTTCCAGGTTACTCCCAAAGTTTCTAGGTTACTCTAACAAGCTTGCCCTTGCGCTTCACTTCCTAACAACCACCAGTGCAGAGGAAAGCACAACAATAGCCCCCCAATTAGATGATTGCCAGTCTAGAAACACCCCCCCCCTTATCATGTCTTATAAAACCTTGTCCAGCTGAGAGCTCAGGGCTTCACCCTCCCACTCTGCTGGATCAGAGATGGGCAGTGTGGCCCAAGCTCTCAAGTTTGAATAAAGAGACCCTACTACAATTGCATCGGAGTCGGCTCTTTGCTGGTCTTTTGAGGTAAACGGGCACAACAGAGGCATCTCTGACCTCCTAACAGCTAGAGGTTGGCCAGTAAGAAGAGAGGGTATTGTAGCTGTTTGCAGCCACCTACTCTCTCCTCTGGAGAGTTGCCCTTGGCCTTGTGGGGTCAACCTCACTTGCCTATGAACAGTCTCCTCCTCCTAATCCAGAGCACACTGGCCAATAATTGAATTGCATTAGAGCCTGGGGTGCTAGCCATCTGGTCTATCTATGTGGCACTAGGCTCTCATGGCTCAGACAAAAGCCAGGCTCATTCCTTGAGATGGGTTAGTAATTCCTATGCCAAAAATTATTCATTGTCTCTCAGATCCAGATATAACCAGAGCTGTGCTTTAGCTCACAGGTCTATTTGTACCCCTGCTCCCAAAGCATACTTCCAATAGTTATGTGAATGAGATTCCAATCCCAAGCTCTACATTGAGGACCCCTCAGAAAGACAGTGTGGGGAGCAGAGAGAGACAGATGTGAATG